>JBBMKF010382471.1:0-14334 GCA_037834155.1 Curcuma caesia
CATCATTCCTTGGTGGAGTATTAGAAAATGCGAACTTTCAAAGATGATCAATAGATTTGAGCAATTTCTCAAGGATAAGTACAAAGGAGTTTGCGATCTACACAACCTTCAGGCATCATGTCAGATGATGATTGTTTTCAAGATACATTGGACTTTAAAGCTGCAGTTGTGCCAATACCTTTACCTAATATGGCGTTGCCACCTTGTTTTGATGCAATGATAAACCTCGACAAGGTTGAGAAGTCTCTAACTATTGGTGTTGATGATATAAATACGTAAGTTGTTGATGCAAACGATCAGAAGATTGAAGTTGATGAAACAATCAACTTAAGTTGAAATACAGTCTGCTAATGGAATTGATGTGTGTGAAATTGATTTTCAACTTTTCAAATTTGGAAATAAAGTTGCATCTAAATTGCCAAGGATTTTCAAAATCCAACAGTTGCTAATAGATTTTGTCGAGTTAATATCAGAAAATCTTCTTCCTGGACTACCACCTAATACTATTTTAAATTCGAGGATGAGTTCTTTTCAATTCGGGGTGACTAATGCAGGAAGATTCGAAGATTTTTATAACTATTTTTGATAATTTTTGAGTTGTTTGGTATTTAAAGTATTTTTGATAATTTTTATCTTTTGTATTTTAAAATTTTAAGTCCGTTTAGGATTTTTTAGGATGTTGAATCTAATAAGATATTTTTTCTTTCTATTAAGGATTTTTTCTTTCTTTTGAAACTTAGGGTTTTAGATATATATAAGCGTCTGTCTAGTTAATATTTAAGGAGAAGTTTTTGATTTAATAATATTTTCGACAATGTCATTTATTTTCTTATCTTCTGATATTCTTTCGAATCAAAAGGTACTAGAAGATTGATTTTCGATGTTCGCAGTCAATCGACGAAATTAATATTGTGTGCAAGATAATCGCTATCCCGTTGGGTATCAATCACTGACTTCAAAACTGACTGATAATTTGTAAATGTTACATTTGAAACAACAGGTATCCTGTGAAAGAATGACTTATTTTGATATCATAAAACATTGTAGGCAAAGTTGTCGAGTGATCCATCCGTTGCAGCGACGCTGAGCGAACGTATCTGTTATAACCCTCCAAAATTGGGCGCTGAAGATGTTGGCGCTTCAAATTTGAACGGAAGACTGCTTGCCCAGGTATCTTAAACACCCTCACAGGGAGTTCTGAACTGAATTTAATTATTGATTTTGATCAAATGCAAAGGGTTTTTATTTGACTTATTCCAGAAGAACAGAAAAGTAGGGAAAGAATAAAGAAATTTCAATAATGTAGTTTCCAAATAAGACACATCATATTTGAGATTCAACATTTTTTTTATAAAAACTAAAAAAATTACTGGTCCTCGCTTTTTGTGTGTGTATTTCGAGAAGTTCATTGCTTTATTTGTATGGTTTACTACATCTGAAAAGAAATCCCGACGATACGGTTTCCTTCTTTGCAGGGGGTACGAGTCATTATTGTGATCGTTGCCTGTGGGACACTTCTGTTGGGAACCAGATAGAGCAAATATGAGGTCCTAAACTTCTACCGCAAAAGATTATCTAACTTGTAAATACACTGCAATTGTTTTCTTTTTTTTCTTTGTATAATAATTATTATATTCTTATTTAAGAAAAGTTGTAATCTTTTTTACATTAAATTGTCACTTGTTAAATATATAATTATAATTTTTTGTGTAATGATTTATGTTACGTTTTGTTGAGTTTGGATTGCATGTAAGAAAGGTCTTATCTGTTATTATTATTGAACACTGACTGCAAATCTATGTAATTGAATGTTTCTTTTATTTTTTTAACTGGAGACGCAGTGATGAATGTGAAGCATAGGTTGCCTTGAATGTTATATGAACACTATCCTTCAACTTGGAAAGGAGGAAGAACTCCTCTGTGGATCCATATTTGGACAAAAATACTATCTATCGAATCTAACAAAAATATTTTTCTTCGTGTATTTTTTTTTTTTACTTTGGAGTAAAATTATAATATTTTTAATAAAAAATCACGTTGGCATCAACATTCTGAACTCTAAAATGTCAATATTATTAGATCCCTTGTTAATTTTTAAATGATGGACAAATCCTAACATGATTTATAAACTTTATACTAAATTCAATAAAAAAATCTATAGTAATTTTTTTAAATGTAAATATTATATTAGATTATATGAATTCTATTTTTTATTTGAAGATGTATTAAAACCATTAATAAAAAATAAACAAACCCCAGAGAGGAGCTAACTATCTGTTAATCTTTTTTATGAACTATTATTTCGAGTTGTGGGCACGACTTTTGGCGAGCTATTTCCTGTCATTAGTTTGCTGGAAACTCTCTTTGCCATTACATAGCCTAACACACAGCAGAAAGGAAAATAGATTGTCACGTCCAACAAAACAAACTTTTCTACCATAGGCAGGTTGGCCAATTGCAAAAAGATTGGCTTAAACAAGTACAATTCTGATTAGAATTCGTTCGACAAGATGAGGCACGGTAAAGAACACTGCAATTGAACTTGATCATGATGCTTCAAACACTCAAAGGTTAAGCAAATCCACCCCAAGCAAAATCGTTTTATTAAACACATAATTGAGGCCTTCCTTTTTGGAAATGGACCAGTCAAGTCAGGATATTTTACTAATCAGCATTTGGCCAACACAAATCCAATTAGCATCTACAATCAGGAAATCACAGAATCAAGCAAACAAATGATGCAATGAGACGTACACAACAGTGGTACAAAATGGGTGGTGTCAGATTTTTTTTTTCACATGGTGAGTTATACAAGTCAGGTTGGATGGCTGGGCTGCTGAGGAACTAAATATACATCATTCGGAGCTGCGGGACAAACACCTAAACTAAAATAATTTTTATCGATAAATTACACCCTACAATGGCTATTTGCATGAATGAGGAACTGGAAATGAGACCAGAAGGCTTTCTACCACTTTCAGTGATGTCAAACCAAGACTACTTAAACACTACAACTAGATAATACCAGATCTTCATACATCACATAAAATACTGTTTTCAGTCAGAGTCCATGTTCCCAGTTATCACCACCGGTGTGTTTTATAGCATTATCCCAAATCATTAGTCCAGCAGCAATCTGATTTAACGTGTAGCTGGCTTCTGTTGTTACAAAACAAAAATATTTGGTGTGAACAAACGAAGTGACAAGAGTACCATGATGAACTTAACAAATGATGAGAGAAAAGTCATGAATGGTAATTAAGTTGCAACATATCAAGCAGATGGGAAAAAAATGTAGAGGAATATTTAGGGGGAAAATCATAAATAACCAAACTTTGGACAGGAGACTGCAAGAGCTCCACATGTTTGAACTGTTAGAAGGTGCAAAAATATGGTATATTGACCTATCAGACTACACGAAAGTCCCTTTGGTATTTTATACATTAACAATGTTTGTGTTTCTCTCACTTGCAATAGATAACATTGACAAGCTTGTACTGTTGACCATTATATCTAACTACATATTGATAACATTCACAAACATTGACAAGTCTGCATTCACATTTTTCCATGAAATAGAAAGCAAGCTCTAACAATGTGATAATTATATAAATTTTTGGGGTCTAGTGAGTTTGAGTTTCAAGATATATCTTAGTTGCTTCAAGGTTTGTGACTTAGTTTGGTCAAATTCATATCTTTTGCGAATCATTGTGATAATTTTTATTGTTAAGTACGGAAGAAAATTGTCTGCCATGGTCATCTTAGAACTAGTGGTACTTGGAGGTCTTTCTGGGAAAAAAATGAGGAATTGTATAAAACGCATGACTAATGATCTATAAAGAGGGTATATTTCATGCTCCTGGCCCGGTTGTGGACCAATTTAGGATGAGATCTGTTGTTTCCAAAACATCTGATTGTTAAATGACTAAAATCTCGGTTGAATTCCTCTTAGACTTCACACGATCAATCTGGTAAGGAGATAGGTTGGCCTTGCGGACTGATGGCTGCAAGAGAAGCAAATCAGGGTACAGAGGTAGATATGCTAGTCTAAGATGATCAACAAGTTGTTAGAAGAGTTATAGCTAAATTAACTTGTCATTGATCAATAATTCAGAAAATCTGCAGACTAACAGTGATTGGGTTCACTTGATACCATTTTCTCGGTAGCATCAAGCACCCATTCGAAATCCTATAGGGACTTCTGAAAGAAAAAACGACTACATAAAGTCCACTTGAAATTGATCAGAAATCGAAAATAAATAACTAAATTAATTATCTAATTTGTATAAAATTGGATGATCTCTACCAACTTGGCTAATTCCAAAATAGAATCTTACAGCAAGCACAAGGTGCAGTGTTATGACTATACACTAAAAGAATAGTGTATTAATGATAAAAACAAGTTATTACTAAAATTTAATAATTTATCAGGAAAATTTCATTTTACCCTTTATACTTTACCAACTTTTTTTATTTCGCCCTTGTATTTTAAAATAATGCATTTTGTCAGCCATGGTTTACAAAACATAACCAAAATATCCTAGTCTTAATATTATCTCTTCTCCCACACAAAGTATGATCATTTTTTTTCATGGCCCATGCTATGAAATCCAACAAGAGGCACTAGAACACATATTGCCCAACTTATTCGCCAAAATCCAACAAAAGACTAGAATCATCTCTTACAAAGACAACCCTTGATTGCTTGTTCCGTACCTATGTGAGGCATTGCAAGACTCAACAAATCATTATGCTCCCTTACTCAAGGAAGTCAAGTTCTTCTTGGCAAAAGATGATGAGGCAGTTAAGATTTATTTTTAAAAAATTGTTATATTTATCTAATGAATTTGTTGGAGTTTTTGAGCAACTAAATTGTATTTCTATAAAGAATGTTCGTCTATAAAAAGGTCAGGAGCTCTTGTATTATATCATCTTTAAATTAATAATAATTTTCTCTTTTGGTGATTTTAGTTGTTCTAGGTGTTGCATCATATTATACAACCAATGATAAAAAGTGGGCCCACAAAAAAGTTAGAGAAATGAAAGTTAAGATAAAAGATGGAAATTGCTGCATTAGCAAGTTAACAAATGAAAATTATTCACCTACTAGATGCAAAGTGATAGTTATAGTGATGATAGGTATGTTAATGGAAGGGCATCTAGTATAATAATGGACTAAAATGGTGGGTACATTTTGTTGGAGATTCTCTAGAAAATTTCTAGGTGTGCAAGTGTACATTTTGGAAAGACTGTGTCACCGAAGCTTGTGTAGATTGGGTTGATGGCATCAAAGGAAGATGGAATGATGTAGCAAACTTAGATGAAATGATACATGTGGAAGCAAAGCTTAGAACTAGCTTATACTTGGCGGAATCATTAAAAGAATGATGGCTCCAAGCAGGTGAAAGGAACAGTTGCAACATGGGATAAGAATTTTGGCTCAATTTTGGCTCCAAATAGGTTATTGAGAAGCCAGTATACTTGAGTTTCATATTTTAACTTAGATAAACCTAGATGCAACTGAAGTTCAAGATGTTAGTCTTTGTATAAGTGGACAGAAAATGGCTGTGCTACACGGAGTTCCATGAAGAGATCTCAATAAAGTGACACGTGCACCAACTCACATTTGGAAGTTTAGGTACAACATGGCTACATCATCTCTAAAGGGCATGGTAATAACCCTATCACTCATGCATCAACTAATAAGGTGGATAATTAAACTAAAGTTGTGAAAAACTCATGAATCCTCAGCTAACCATTGAAAGTAATAGAAATAACAGACAAAGAATAGTCTAGTAATCATGAGAAAGTAGTGGTCAGGTGCAGTATGATAATATATGTTGGTCCGAAGTAGTGTCAAAAGAAGACTGATAAGAGAGTAAAACTTGCTGAAGATTAAGAGACTAACTGTGTTGAAAACCTGAAAAGTATTGAGGAGGAAAGGCCTTAAAATTTGAACTAAAAATTAGGTGGCAGAAAAAGGGATTGGGTTGATGCCACTTGTGAAGCAGTGATCACATAAAGACAGTTGCTTTCGCCTCAAACAAGCAACAACAATTATTCAAGGGATTCTGCAGTACATTTGTGGATGATAAAAGACTTGATAATTTGAAAATAGGCACTGAGAATTTTCTTTCTCAAGCAAGTGCCCGATAATGGTCTGGAAGTAATTTATTAAGTCCATAAATTATCCCTCTTCCACCACTTAGACACTATGGTAGTTAAAGTCAACCCTTGAGAATCTATTGTCATTTATGAAAACTTTGTCACATTCTATGGTTTTTAAAGTTTGGTATTATCATTTGATACAATGTTATTAGTGGAAGCATTTTGATGGTTAAGTTATAAATTAAAAGTGGTTCTGCAGGATCAAGGTTACCAAACTTACCTAGCTAAATACCTTGTAGAAGTTTTGAGGAAGATTATTTCCATCCTATTTTAATAACACAAGAAAAAAAAACAGCCATCTACAAAAATCATAATACGATTCAGCATGATGGTATAAAACATATTGAGACATATTGGAGTCTCATCAAAGAAAAGTTGAATCAACATTGATTTTTTTTCCTTTTTCAGTGGAAATCAATATTGATTTGTATTCAATTAATCTATTCAAATAATTTATTTACAAGTGCCAATCATTAGGAACGGCCTTAACACTGAAGCTTTTCATCCAATTGAACACATAAGCATAAGAGAGACAGATGCAACATCACAAGGGATTAGGGGTACTTAAGGTAACTAAGTTATGATTAAAGAAATAATTTGTGAAATATTACATGATCTATTTTAGTCAATGAAATGACAGTTTATATAAAGCAATTGATTTTTATTGATCACAATATTGCTGCAAATATACAACTAGTCTAGGTATCTTTAGAAGACAACATAACCTTTTATTCAAACTCTTTTTGCCTACCTTTTTTTTCTTAATATTCCAACTGTAAAATTACTAAAATGAGAAAGAATGCATGACATATTACCTAACAATAACTTCAGAAAGCATAATAAAATTTGATGACTTGAGACATAGAACACACGATTGACATTATAGTTTAATATGAATGAAACAAATAGTACCTTTCCCAAGTAAGTTCATGTTCTAGGTGAATGCGCAGCATCTGAACCATATGCAGAGGAACTTTCACTATCTGAATCTGAAAAAGGGTACTTCCTTAGTTATAATGGTTAGGTGAAAAATACTTGCAGCATTTTATTTACCAAGAAACAAGAGCACAGTAGATTATGCTACCAGTAGATGAAGATCCAGAACCACTACTAGAGCTGCTTGAACTAGATCGACTTCCATTATCTCCCTTCTTTTCTCCTCCAACAGGTGAAGAAGAAGCTACATATTTCTCATCCACCACTGAGTGTCAAATTAACCTGTCAGCAACATAGAATAATAGTGTAACAAAGAAAAAGCATCTGTATATAAACACAGTTCACCTTTCTTGCTATTCTCAGGCAACTCAGTAACAATTGGATTGTGAGTCTGAAAATAGGTAGATAGAGGTATGATTAAACCTACAATTCATGCTATAAACGATAACATAGAAAGTTAAGATGTGCTAACTCCTACCTTTCCATGTGATGTTTCATGTGTATCAACTTCAGTCTCAGACTTAGCGAGAATTGCAAGCTCAGCCTTCCTCTTGTTCTTGCTCAGACTCTTCTTGTAATTTGTAATAAATCTATCCAGCTCCCAAAGGGTCTCCACATCAACACTATCTATATCAACTTCAATCTCATCATCATGTTGGCTAAGAGAAAAATTTCTCTTCTTAATAATCTGCACGATGTTCTCCAACTTCTCTGGAGGCAGATTTTGCAGGTTATTACTTAGTCTCTGCTTCTCCTCAAAAGTCATGTCCCTCTTATTCGGATCCTTGGCCTTAGGTTTCTTTAGAGCTGGTGCTCGACCTATGTGCATTGGGTGGCTCACTGGCTTTATTTTTTGTTCAACTGCGATAGGATGCACGGTGGAATCTGACCTCTCCAACATTCTCGTGTCACTAGGCCGAGGCTTCTTTGAGGCTGGTGGGTAGGAAAGATAGGAGAACTCACCCTCAATGGCAGGCCACAGCTCCTCAAAAAGTTGCAGAAGTTGATCGGCCATAACGTGGACGTCCTGTCCCTTTGGATTGTAAGTCATGGCATTGCGAAAGGTCAGCCTAATATCCTCAGCAAAATCTCGTGGGGAGCTGTACCAGTTCTTAGCAAGCCGAGACTTAACTGTGCCAAAGTCCATCGGATGCTTGATAATGGTATAATAATCATGGAGACCAAGCGCCTTGGCATCAACTGGTTTGTTGAACACCCAGCCAAACTTGTGCTTCATCAGCTTGGAGAGAAGTAAGCCACAACTCTTGAAGGCTTGTGCATAGATCTTCTTCTCATCCATAGGGGAACTGTCGAATTCTGAAAAACCCAAAGATTGCTTCTTTCCAGTATTCGTTTTGGACTTCTTCTGGCTATGAGGATCAGGCTGTGATAATTTATCCTTCCCTAGAAGAAAATCAGAATTCTTATAGTATTGGTTGACCTTCGGAGTCCGCTTCCCCTTCTCCGCTCCCTCCCCCAGGTTGTCGTTCGCGGCATCAACAGAGACGCTGGCGAAAGGGCGGAATTGTCCAGCAAGCGCAGTCGTAGGCGTGTCGACCTCCGGTGCTCTCTTTGTGGAGACAGGTGTGTTTGGATCAGTAGCCGAGAGCTGTGAATGTGCGTATCCAGCAGCGGAGGCGACCAGGAGCTCATGAGCCTCTAGACGGCGGGAGAGGGTGCGGATCTGCTCGAGCTCGAAGGCCAGCTTCCTGCGCAGATCCCGCACCTCCTGACGCGAACTGGGAGCAAGGCTGACGGTGGCGATGCGGCCATGGCCGTTGGCCTCGGCCGAAAGTCGCTTCGACCTGAACGAGGCATCGTCTGCAGCGGGAGGAAGATGCGATTTTTGGCGGCGGACGGGGCCAAGTTCCTCTTCTTCTTCTTCTTCAGCGGCCGAGGCCTGCGCAGGTGGCTGGGAATTGGGCGAGGATCTAGGGATCTTGTTGAAGGACTTGCGCGCGTAGACCTTGCCGCTCTCCGCCCACCTGTGATTACCGCGGGAACCGTCACCTCCGGCGCCGACTAGCGGCCCAGACGCCATGAAATCCTTCCCCACGATCGTTCAATTCCCGCACCGACAGAAAAGGGGGCAGGAAAGATCCGAACACAGCTGCAATCTACATCCACCTCTAGGGTTCCAGACAGGGTAGAAAAAATTCGAGATTTCAAGGAGAGATCTGCGGAATTCGTTAAGGCCGACCGGATCGGAGGGGCGGTGGAAGATTGCGAGGGTTTTGGTTGCGATTGGATGCTTCGGTTTGGCAGATTGCGAATGAAGAAGTGGAAGACGGCGTGGACAAAAATGGTGCTCGCTGACGCTCGGAGTGACAACATCGGGATTGACACGTGGCCGATTTCGTTTTCAGAAAAACATTCTCAATTTTTCTTCCTTTTCATAGAAAATATCATTTTTAAAAAAAAAAACTGATCGAGTATCCATTAAAAAAAATTAAAATTAAAATTTTTTATTACAGATTTAAGATCGTTTAAACAGACATTTTATTAAACGGCGCGCATTTAGATTTTGAAAATTTTATTTTCCCGTACTTAATTTTTATAATATTAAAATCACACAACCCTTCTTTTTCTACATATTTCTCCGTTATATATATATATTTTCTTTTAATACTTTCAATTTACACTGTCAAATTAAAATAAGAAAACATCAATGTACAATTAATCTAAGAATATATTGATTTTAATTTAAAATGAAAATTTAATAAAATTTATCATAAATTCATTATAAGACTTAAAACAATGATATTTATTCACTAATATTATCAATGAATTTCTAAAAAAAATTATTTGAAAAAATATTAATTTTTTAAATATTAAATAATATAGGTTACAAAATTGACTGATAAATTAAAAGAATTCCAAATAATTTTAAATCAAAATTAATGTATTTTTATAAATCTTTTTAATATATCTAGATGCCTTCATATCTGAATTCAATAGTCTAATTTGAGAATGTTAAAATTTTAAATTTATAAAAAATTAATAAAATTTATCATAAATTTATTATAAAATCTAGAACAATGATACTTATTAATCAATACTATTAATAACTTCGTAAAACTCTTATAGTTCCAAAAATATTAAAATTTTAAAATTTTAAATAATATAGATCCAGAGAAACTAATTAGATACACAGTAATGCACTAGTGTGATTTTGATATTATAAAAATTAAATACGTAAAATGAAAAATTACGAAACCAACGATCTGCACGATTCAATAAAATGTCATTTTAACAAACCCAGCACTCGAGTCGAGGGAAGCCAGCCAAATGCCGTGTCCGTATACGAACATCAAAGAAGTTTACAGTTGGAATCGGAATCGAAGGGAGACAAAAGGAGACAGTTATTTGGTTCTTAAATTGCTACCGTACGTACGTGCATCTTTTATCTTCCGAAAAGTAGAGAAGACGATATACGAAGGCTAATATTAATTTAGCTTAATTGTCCTGCACAGTAGAACGACCGAGTTCTTGATCTCTAAGCTGATGAAGCGATCAGACAAGTAGCTAGCACGTACATGACCAATGGCCAGTGAAAGTACAACGCTAGCTAGCTACATGCATGCATTGTGTGATGAATGAGAAGACATGCACATGCATGAGACTTGGTGGCTAGCGGACTCAGGACGAGAAGAAGCAGAGCATTTGTAAAACATCCTGAATATATGCAGGTGAATGAACAGATAGATAGATAGATAGATAGATAGATAGATATGCTACGTGTGTGGAGTGAAGTGGCGTGCAAGGACTGCACATGGAGGAACATGATTTTGAATCCACGTACATCTCCGTTCTCTCT
The DNA here is from genome assembly GCA_037834155.1 of Curcuma caesia. Taxonomy (NCBI): domain Eukaryota; kingdom Viridiplantae; phylum Streptophyta; class Magnoliopsida; order Zingiberales; family Zingiberaceae; genus Curcuma; species Curcuma caesia. The sequence goes on from JBBMKF010382471.1 coordinate 10,922, forward strand.
CTCTCTCTCTCTGTCTCTCTCTCCCTGTTCCTCTCCTCTCTTTTGTCTTCGACTTTCCACAGTCCATCTCCTCCGCCTGTAACTTTGAGTTTTACTGATGGCGAATGTTAGTGGAATGATCGGTGTGCCCGTGTCAAACAACCTTTGTTGTTCTTACTGTTCCTTAATGCCCCCCTGCTTCTCCTCCTCTTGTTCTCTCTGCCTCAATAGCTAGCTGTTTCTAGCTGTCCCTCTTCCCTTTGTCATGTGACGCTCACTCTCAGCGCCATGCCGTGCCTGCCTCGTGCCATGGAATAAGAATTCTCTTCTCCGGAAGCGCCACCGCCACATTCTCCACCGTCCGCCACCAGCATAATTAATTCCCCACATTGCTCCTTGGCTGTGGGCTCCGGCGAGCGGATGCATGGCGCGCGAGTTGCCTCCCAGAGCCCCCCACTCGGCGGAGGCCAATTGGGCCGGTTTTGGTCACCCGATCTCCGGCGGCGGCGCAGCCGAGGCCTTGTGGGTCGACGAATTCCTCGAATTTTCGGCCGCCAAGCGCGCCGCGCGCAGGCGGTCGGCCAGCTGCGACTCGGTCGCGTTTGTCGAAACGGCGCTGGCTGACGGGAACGACGCCGATCAGCTGATCATGTCCATGTTCTCCGACGAGGTGCCACGCTCGCCGTCGGAGACCGCGCCGGGCCCTGCAGGCGACAAGAGCACGGAGCAGAAACCTACTGCTGCTGCTGTTGCTGCTTCTTCAGCGCAAATTGTTGACCCCAAAAGAGCCAAGAGGTGAGAGGGATATATATGCATAGCTAAATAAATCCTGGCGTTCGATCGATCCTTACTTTGTTTCCTCAATTTTCCGAGAAGGATACTGGCAAATAGACAATCTGCACAGAGATCCCGAGTTAGGAAGCTCCAATACATCTCAGAGTTAGAAAGGAGTGCGACATCACTCGAGGTACACGAAGATAATTCACATCCATAAATGACTTTACTCCAATTTCTATAATTTCCTTTCGTTTCAATTCCTTTTCTTCCGATCCCCTAAGACTGAGGTGTCAGCATTGTCTCCTCGAGTGGCGTTCCTCGATCAACAGAGATCTCTGCTTACCCTGGGCAACAGCCATCTGAAGCAACGAATTGCTGCGCTTGCCCAAGACAAGGTCTTTAAAGATGGTAAGTTAGTTAAGTTGCAGGTCTTAATTCGTTTTGGTTCTTTAATTTGTTATATAATCTGGGGGAGAGAGAGATGGAATTGTTGCAGCACATCAAGAGGCGCTGAGGAAGGAGATAGAGAGGCTGAGGCAAATCTACCAGCAGCAGAGCTTGAAGCAGCAGGCTGAATCTGATAACATGGCCACAGACTGCGCCCCTACCACGTGATGCCTCCGTTGTCGGAGAGGGACACAAGGTCCCGCCCTCGATTAATTATGACCACCATTGCTCCTTGTTGACTTGGTAATCAAGACTTGGGATTTGTAGTCATGATTGTAGAAGAATCTGTTTTTTTTGTAATTTAACCCCTTTATTTTTATAAATTTTCCCTTTCATTTTGGCAACTCATGTTGGGGGAGCGAAAAAGGGATGGTAAGGCTTGTGGGGTTGCTGCAGTTGTTGTAAATGTGTGTTCAGTTATTAACTAATTGATTTGGAAGGTTTGCTAAGCCTTATCCTTTGTTTTCACATGCTGCCTGGAAAAGAAGTTGCCGACAATTGTTAAAAAAACAAAAAATTATGAGAAATTTATTTCAGGAAACATGCTAGTAAATGTAGTTTATAAAATTATGGAACACTCCAAATAACCACCTGGCTATACCTTCTAACCAAAACTTAATCCTAAATAGTAGATGACACTAATGACAATTTTTAGTTATTTAGATGGATGAACATAAGAAACTAGGGGTAAATACTTGTGAAGGTACTTTTCACTCAAATGGAAGGAAAAGCTTTGGTTGGATACGACTACCTCAATTGCGAAAAAAAATAATAACATAACTTGTTACCTACATCTGGTCAAGTATGTCACCAGGAATATCATTTAACTTCAAGCCCTATGGAAAAAAATAGCCTATTATTTCATCCTCTAATAGCCTAAGAATTCTGTGATTTTTTCCTCGACATTATTCAAAAGTGTTATGCGCTTCATACTTCTTTTCCTTTTTCTTTTTCACCATTTTCTTGATAAAGTGTAGTGGAAACCAACAATGAAAGAACAATAGAACAAATAGAGAAGAAAAAAGTGAAAAAAAGAGAGGGCATTTCCTTCTTCCAATCATCATCACTACAGCCACATAAGTTCTTGGGTATTCATCCTTCCTTGTGCATCTGCAAGCGAAACTGACATGGCCATCATCATTTGCTCTTCAAAACTCTCTGGAACAAAATATCCTTGATTCATTAAAGCTCGATCCGGGTATGGGATCAATGCATTTTCTGTATTCACCATAGCATGAAAACCAGTAGAGCTGGTCCCTGCCTCGGCCACATCGGACCAGTAACAGTTTGAACACTCACCAAAATCCCCTCTTTGTACTTCCCTCTCAATTTGAGGAGGTATGTCAGACCAATGTCCTGAAGGATTAGTCTGCACGAACCTTGTATTTTCCACAGATAAGTTGCCTGACCGGTGAATCATGTCAAATACTGAGGTACTACTGCTAGGCATATTAGGAGCGGACATGGCATTAACGGGCTGACGCTCAGTTACTGCAGCTGCACAAGCTAACCCTCCATAGGAAGATACTTCTGGAGCTATTCCATGGGAATGATAGGATTCCTCTGAAAAAGATGGTCCGGGAAAGAAGTTGCCAAAATAAGCTGGATATCCATGATAACCATGTTCCTGCCAAAGGGGCATCTGATCAGAAACTAGGTTGACAAGACTAAGAAACTACTATTGTAAAGCATGTAATTTCTCTGGGCAAGAACAAAAGTACCGGACACGATACAATCTATAGGGACCTAATTTGACATATGTAGTATTGATGCCAACTAGATTTTCTGTTTTTCAGAATTGCTTCAAGGAAATGTCATCAGGCATGAACATATAAGAGCTGTTAGTAGATCAAACACATGAATGTGCACCAAAGTATCATCTAAAGCGTGAACAATTTAAGTTTCTAAAAATGGGTCTCATTTGTGAAGTTGCTACTACTCAAACATCACAATAAGTAATACAACCGAAATCTTAACCCTGCAATATGGAAAAAGGTAATCCTTTAATACTTGTGTCAGTATAAACAAGATACTTGTTGATGCTCGAGATGTCTACTGTAGCTTGCGAAATCCAATGGCTAATCAAAGAAGATACATAGACTTGGACAGACAAGTAACTTTACTCAGCTTATATTTGGTTTAGTATATATATATATATATATATATATATATATATATATATATATATTATTTACTTTATGCCAACAGAT
>JBBMKF010382799.1:1851-14328 GCA_037834155.1 Curcuma caesia
TTTCCCATCCTTCCAAGGATAAATACTTGCTCTCTAACAAGTTCTTTTTTCATACAAATCTCATATGCCTGAGAAACAACAATCATTTATTGGCCAGAATATTCAACAAACAGTGCCAAGAAATAAGGATAAACCTTCTCTAGTCTATAGTGCTGACTGCTGCGAAGAAATAGGAGTAACGTCTTTGGTTCATATTCTGCATAAAGCTCAACCTAGTAACAAAAAAAGAAAAAACGTTACAGATGCACAGTACCCAATTAAAGTAGCACAGAAGATGCTGCTTTACTAATTGTTGCTTGTTGGTCAATTGACCGCACCATTATCTTTTTGCTCAGTTTGTTGTGTGGCCAACTTAAAAGATAAAATGTTACTTGGCAACTGATTAATCAGAATCAGAAAAAAAAATTGCTTGAATGCTAGGCTGTAATGAACCAAACATTCGTGAGCAAGCTTTGGTGTTCAGTTTGATAAGAACCTCTTTATATTCGTTCAATATTACACAAGGTCAACTAAATAAAAAAGCTTAAACAACTCGTTAAACTAAATGAATAAATTTGAACACGTGTTCAATTTGTTGGTATTCATGAATAGAAATTGTGAATTGTTCATGACCTATATTCATCAATAAAGCTCTTATTGATATGGTAAATAAACAAACAAGCTCTCAATCAAGCTCGCTAACCAACTAAACAAGCTTAAATTATAAAAGTTCCAACAATCAACCAAACTTAAATTGAGAGCTTGATAAACGAACCAAGCTCAAGTCAAGCTTGAACCAAGATGAAGCTCATAAAAAAGAAATCAAGCCAAACTTGAATAACCATTTCAACAGATTGATTCATCATAGACGACTCGACTTGGCTTGACTTGATTACCTCATCACAAGCTTGAAGAACATAAAGTTTGACTCGGTTCGGCTCATTTACAACTGTAATGAATCTCAAATAGAAAATCACCTGCAAGTCATGAAAATCTTTCCCAGCTTGTGGATCATTCTCAAACAGTGCATGCAGGTATAAATGCACTAGGTGTCTCTTATCACACTTTTTACTTGTTCCTAAAAGTTGTTCAACAATTTCTGATGGAGGAATTAAATCCCTATGTTGGATCAAGAGATTCACGGCTCTTTTACTGTCTAGTAGCATAAGTTCTGCAACCTGTATGATGCAACAAAAAATAGGACATCCAAAGGCATACAGTAAGTAAACATCCAGATAATACTAATAAAGATGATGATGATGATTAATAGTAGTAATAATATTATTAATAGAACAACTAGATATTGAATAAGTATAACCTACCATGGAAGGACATTCACATGTTCTTCAACTGCCCAACATTTTGGACCTCAAAATAGTGGCTTGTACAGGAAATTATAAAAATTTTACTTTTAACCTAAGGAGCACACAGGACACTGGCAAAACACACAAGAAGTTTTTCATTTTAACCACATCTATCAATGTTCTTATTTATTAATAGATCAAAAATATTTAGAACAGGTACATAATTTCATATTAATCCATTTCAACTGTTCCTTGATTTCTTTTCTTATTACTACAACTGTATTGCATATATTTATTTTTATTTATACTTAACATAATATATTTGGTTTCTTAAATTTCAGTTTACGGTTATACTAGTTACCGTTATCAATTAGCACAATATCACAGCTTATAGGTAAATAACATATACTAAGAAGGAAACTTAACTTGAATATGACTGATAATTTCATCTCACTTAATTGAGATAATGCCCTAAAAGCTAGCTATCGATGTAAACTTAAGAATATAGTATAATCATTCTTTACACTTGCATATTTAATTTTATTTATACTTAACATAATATATTTGGTTTCTTGAATTTCACTTAACAATTATATGAGTTACCCTTATCATTTAGCACAATATCATAGTTCATAGGTAAATAACATATACTAAGGAGACAACTTGAATATGACTGATAATTTCATCTCACGTAATTGAGATAATGCCCTAAGACAATTTTTCATCTCACTTAAATATTGATGTAAACTTAAGGATATAGGATAATCATTCTTTACACTTCCTATCTCTAGCATTAGAAATTAAATTATCATATATGTTTTATTACATCAATACAGGTGCTAGATTCCTTTTATCTCTGGAACCCACAGAATATCTAGGGAATCTATCATTATTTTTTTTCCTAAATCAATAAAAATCACAAGCAAATATTTCCTCTTTTCTTTATGTTTTCTCCATTAATTATCTTATTAAATAAATATCATCTGTAGTTCATCTTCCAAGCATGAAACCAACTAAACTTAAAATTTTATTTCATCTCTTATTCTCCTCTCAATCACTTTTTTTTTTTCAATGTTTCATGGTATGGCATCAATTTATACCCTCTATTGTTAGAAATTAGAACCACATTGACCTATATTTTCAGAAAAATATACTTAAAACACTTCTTTATTCATTCTTCAAACATCTTAAATTCTGAACAATTTAATTAACCAAATATAGCTTGCCCTTCTGTATTCTTTCAACGGCAATATCATTCAGACATATTTTCATGTACCTTCATTTCTTAAGCTTCTTAATCTTATTATCTAATATAACAAATAAAGCTACAATTTCTGAATTTATCATAATTGTTTCTCCAAAATTAGATATTCTATTTAGTGCTCATTAGATCATGTTTCTTCATCATTTATCATCAACAAAAACCTTTCAATTTTCATATTTAAGTATCTAATATTATGTTCTCTACATTTTATTTAACTCTAATAATATGACATCTCTCCATTTTATCTAGATTAGCATAGCTCAACCAGTCACTTTTAACCATTACGTTGATTTTGCCCATTATATTCTCTTATCTACTAGTTTTCTCAGTGATTCTAGGAGGAAATTACTGATAAATGAACATTGTACAAGTCTATGTGAGCAGATATCAAACTGTGGTCTAGTCTAAGTAATCTGCATAATTGTAAAAACACTCCCAAAGAATAAAGTTGTAAACCATAAGTGATGATTACCAGAAGAACTGGAATTTGAACATACAAGTGAGAGGACATGCTTACTGTGTAGTACATTAGTTTCTCTTACCAAGGAGTAAGTTAGCATACCTTGTCATGTATAACGTCATGTAGACTATGTTTTTCAATAAAGTAAAAAATCTCAGGCTTCATTAGCTGTAATAATAAACAGAGAAAAGAGATTAAAAAGAACCCAAAATTGAGCTTAGTGATCAATGTGACCAACTGTCCAGTTGGAATGCACATTACATGAACAATTAGTTACAAACGCTCATATTCTGTAGAATGGTCTACTTACATCTGCATATAATGCAAGGGCTTTTTCATATTGGGTGTTGATGATATACAATTCAGCTAATGCCTGCCACAAAGAAAATAGAATGTTAATTTGAAAATTAATAATAATTAATAAGAACAATACAGTAAGTTGTTAATTTACCTCTTTTAGAAAGTCAGTCGCAGATGAGGTATTAATTTGTGGTTCAATTGCAGATATAACAGGTGTCGAGGAATACAATGTACTTGGCCATGATTTGACAGTTGTCAATAGAAGTTTGTGGAAAGACAGATTTGCAACTAATGAAACAAGCGCAACCTACATGGGCCAGAAATTTTATTGTAAAAAAGTAATTATTTGACAGACTAATCTCTTGAATGAATTTGCAAATAGCACAAAGATTTGTCAATGCATTTGTGACAAGATTCATTCTGTAAAGCTTCAAGCCCTTAGCGCAGGCTGGCACATGTAAAAAGTTCAGCCAACATATTACTTACTATCTTCAGCAAGATAAGAGAAATAAGTTACCCAAAGTCCCACAGCAAAAAGCGTTAATTGTTGAACATTTAGCAAGAGCTCCATGATACATTTCAGGTTCTATTTTTGGCAAAAATAAATGACCATGCCAATACAGGCTGAAAAAACCTTTTTGGGGGGACATAGATTGGACATACGTACCTCATAAGCAGTATCATTCAGTTGTGGATTTTCAATTGGTATGTAAGGAACTAGAACAGGAAGCTGACGAAGATGAGCAAAGTGGAAAACCCATCTGCTTGGTAAAACAATAGTGTTACTAAATTGCAAAATAGTTATGCTAGCACAAATGGAGGTTTAGTAAACCTTTCCCATGCTGAAGCAGAACCTCGAAGTATCTTAGGACATAAAGATGCAGCCTCTGCATACTTCCTTTCAACGATCAAATGGTCAAGGTATCTTGAACCCACCTGACTTGCAAGTTATATCCACAAGCTTCTTAATGAATAAGATTCAAATTTCCTCAATATGAGATGATATAAAAAATATGAGTTGAACAAAGAGATTAGCCAGAACATGAGAGAGATCTTAAAAGTTAGGATAACAAACATGACCTATAATGGAATATAATAGATGTGTTCAGGTCAAGAACAAAGAAAGAGTCTTGTCATGGAAGCCTAGTTAGAGAGAACTGCATCAAGTGTTTAACATCCCAATTGCACAATGCATATATGAAACACAATCAAGCATCAACAATGTAACCTTTAACTTTTCTTGCTTCCATTCATACATGTTACTGCCAGAATAATATTTCTACAATAAAAATTTAGAAATCTAGATAAATGGGCAAGATCTATGAATTTACCAGTAAATTGACCACCGATTCCACATCAAGAAGAAATTTTTAATGGAACTGAAACGATCCTCTCAATTTGTAGTTCAGATGATGAACGTTTTTCTCAAAAATGTAAACATGGAAAGATTTCATACATGCTAGATGATTGCCATTCTGAGAAAAGCACATCAATAACTTGAAGACTGCACAAACTCAACTAGCACAAAAGCTATATGATAACTTGGAAGTTACTGCTATCAAACATGATCTTATCATGATTTTACCAAACAATAAATGTCATCTTGTTGAAAAATATAAAGAACCCTAGCTTCTTTTTTGAGTTAATTTTTCTTTTGTTCTCATAGATAAACTGTAATGACCAATGTACTTCACTAGTATGATATGATCGAGACAAAAAAAATATAATTTTCTAAGGAGAATATCAAATATAATCTTCTAATTAGACAAAAAAAAAACAGTCCACAAATATCCACGAAGGGTATAATATCAAATCAATTTGCATGAATCAACCACCATGAAACCAATTTTTAGGTGTTCAATTAAAGAAAAAAAAATCAGAGCATAGAATACCTCATCAAGAAGCTCCGTTCGTCCTTGCCTTGCTTCAACTGCAGCTAATGCTTTCTCATGACAACCATGTTGAAGAAGCCAAGAAATATGATCTTCAGCATCTCTAGCATGCATAAACACATACAAAGCAACGATTACTTACTATTTTGTCTACACGTATGAAAAATATGAAATCGTATATTGTGACACTGACTCCACTGATAATAACAAGGTTTGCAAACACACCGAACTCCAACCCATAAAGCATAACACCAAACTTTAAACCACTATTCAAACTCTGCCACTTTAACTTGTTACCACATCACAATTGGGAAGCTACCTTCATCAGAAATAAGCAATGGGTACAACGTAAAAGTTGGCACTACAGATCATATGCTGGGACAATCAGCATGAGATGGTTCGACTGGACAAGGATGTCGAGGATTCAAGCGAAAAGAATGCGACAACTTCAGTCAATTAATCAATTCCATATGCTATAAGGTTATGCTTTCAGCAATATGAGTGGCTTTGCCAGGCAATACTTCTTAACTGGCTTAGCAAACATAGCTACAGGCTCAACCAATGTATCAAAATTGAAAAAAGGTACAAAATAGAAGCAGAAGTCACCAATTATATCAATTAGGCCCAAATTTTAACATTTTAAGAGATTCCTAAACCTTTAAAACTTTGCCCACTAGCGAAGAACCAAGGATCAAGTCTCACAGGGTTTAATTATATGAAAATCCTCACCATTAGCTCTCGAACAGTTCAGAATCAATTTTCTAGAGAACAAGATTATATTGGAGGGAAAAAACCACAAACCTAGGCCTTGCAATTACAACATCCTTGGGAGAAACTATGTAGTATAAAGGCTCATCACCAGCAGCCCACTGACCACCAGAATAGCTACTTCCTATATTTGTAAGAACAAGCAAAAGATAAGGTAAGTCCAAATCATATAGATGTTTGTATAACTTCATAAGAAATTGTAAACCTGAGAAAGGAACATGCGCAAGGGCATAATCCTTTGCTTTATAATGTTCATAACCATGGACAGGCAAAGCATCCGTTGTTAGCTCATCATTTTTCCATGAGACAATTCGTACCTCCGGTCTCTGTGCAGTTCCCTGTAGAAAAGTTTTGGTAAGAATAGGTTGTGAGAGGGTTAAGTGATTGAATCTAGTCTTGCACATAATAGCAACCCTTTATAGTCTACTAGATACATTAAACACTGCAGAGAAAGAATAAGAAATAAAGAAAAATTTCTTAAAGAACAAAATGAAATGGACCAGAAAACAACAACATGCAATTTCTGGTTTTATATTTCAGGAAAAGATACACTAGTAAGTCCTCAATCTAGACATCTACTTCTTGAATCATACATCTTGCAGAAATATATCTCTGTAGAAATGGAATATAGATCCTCTATGGTAATTTACTGTTAAGTATTATATGATTTTCGAATGGCATACTATTTTTCTGGGATAACTACAATTGTTAGTATTACAATCTAAAATTTAACAACTATAACAATTCATGAATATTGGAATTTTAAATTTGGATTATCTTCAGATATGTGTGAAATGTGGTTCCTACATGCTTGGCAATATTGGTATCGGTTTCGGTATTGGATGTTCCAAAAACATAGGTATTAAGATTGGTAAGATCGGAATTGACATGAAAAAAGTTCCAAAATAGAGAAAAATATATTTAAAAATAATAATAGCAAACATTCTTTTAAACAATTTGATATTATTATTAGATTGATAAGTATGTATGACGTGTATATATATTTTGTATATTAGTATGATTGATATGCATCGCGTATACTAGTATTGTTATTACATTATTCTTATACACTATTACTAATACATTACTTAAACAATTAATATAACTAAATAATTAATAATTATGAGTATGAAGATTTGAAATCATGATTAATCAGTTTCCTTAATAATGGGATATTATAAATTTAAAAAAAAGATAAACAAATAATGTAATAATAAAATTATTAATAGCAATTGAATACAAGTTGATTATAGTTAATATAATTGATCATATAATTATTTTATTTTATTTGATAAATAATTATTATATTTAATGGGATTATTATGTCTAATAAGAAATTTGACATTATACCTAAGGTCAAAAAACAACAACATTATTTCAATTAATCTTGACGTATCAAGGGGTGGAGTGTTGCATGACATGTAACATATCTATATAATTGACACAAAAGCATTGTATATACCAAGTACTATAGAGTTTCAGTAATTTATTAGAATGATGAGTTTCAACCTTACTGGCATACAATGAGTTTCAGTAAATTATCAGAATGATAAGTTTCGACTGTAACGCTCAACACAATACTAGATTTCAAAACGTGATATAAATTATAATTATTTACTTACAATTTAAATAGTAATTAATTAAACTTATTCACTAATATAATATGTATAATATATTTACCTATAGTTAATAATGGCTTATAAGTTATTTACTTATAACATATATGACTGACTATATTTCATTATAGAAATACCTTAGGATTATGTGCACAATCCCATAAAGTCTTGAGTTCCAACACCAAAACCCATCACAAGAAACTCGCAACTCGTAATGCAAACATAGACATCCAAATCGGTGATGATGGCTTCCTTATCGATGGCAAATCGCAGCTAAAATCCTTTGCATGCTCGCCTAAATCCTCTTTTGAGCTTATCTAGTTGATTCCTTTATGAGTTATGAGACTTCTCCAACCATAATTACATGGTACATTTGTGAAACCTCACAATACTCTCGGCACCTTGTGGCACAGTGTAACTTTCGGCGTTGCTTCAGTTTTGTGTTCCAGTCATAAATTAAGAAAAAACTTCATAATAATAAAAACAAATTGAGGACATATTTACAAATTGGTTTCTTAAATGGAACTTTATTACAGGTCCAACTTTCAACTAGACTACCAAGGTGCACAAAAATAGCAAAACTAAGACTACTAATTGTGTTGCACAAAGGAACACCAGATAGTCAAAATTATCCAAAGAATTAATATATGTGAAATATCAAGGGAAGACACTGAAATATCAAGTACACTCTTGATGAAACTGGTGGTAAACTATTTTACCTGCCTGGCAGGTGGACCACTGCTGAAGTCTTTTTCTCCATTTTCCTCTTCCGGAATGTAAGCAAGTACAACCAGATTATCACCAAAGGGAGCGATGCCAGATATATAGTAGCTAGTCTGAAAAGATGCTACAATATCCACATACTTTGTACTAGTTATGGATAAACTTCTTTGCATCCCATTTGCTCCACTTGATTGGTTGGTCTTAATTGCTGCAATTTTAACAGATGTTCCCCAACCAATAACCAAGAGTGTGTCAGCCTAGACATGTAAAAGGCGTGCTTAGAATGTAGACACTTACAGATTTAAGACTGGCTACTATTAACCATCTATAATTTCAGGGAAATTAAATCTTATAAAAATTTCTATTTTTTAATTATTAAAAGGGAAATAAACTACTTAATGCAATAATGATTCGGCATCACCATCAAGAAAACCTTTTGCAACTTCATTAGAGCCCCTCCCCTAGATGACTTACTGAATAAAAAAGTCTGATCCTTCTGAAAGTCACACAAGAAAAGTCACATGCATAACTAAAAATTTAGGAAGCAAAAACAACTTCATATCTGCAATGAAAATGAATAACAAAACATCTATCAAACATAACACGACTTAATCATGTGTCTTCTTCAGTTATGACATCTCCGAATATGCATCCACCGCCCCAGGTGGAAAGACGCATACAAGGCAGATAGAGTAGCTTTTAACCTTTCTGGACCTCAAGTATTGCTACCATAATAAATAAACCGACTTAGTTGATCCAAGCATCGATTTACTATTAGAAAAATGCCTAATGTATTGTTTGCAACAAAGTTTGCAGCAAACCATTCTGCCCAATATACACAATTCTCAAGCTAACTTAAGTACTTCTCTATTTACACTTCCTTTGAAAAAAGACTGGATAAGAATGAAGTGATGGATCATTCTCAACAAACCTGCCAGACCAAGTGAGGAAGTAAAAGCTCAGGGCGTGGACTTCCTCTCGGTCTCTCAATAAAAGTGATGCGTTGACTATTTGCCATGTCATAAATTTTCACACCTGCATCATTTGCCCAAGCAATTAGGTTTGTTCTCCATTTGACAGCATGTATCGGACCTTCACCATCATGAAGAATCTAGATGGGAAAATATAAAAACAAATCCTCAATATTATAGCTTTTTTAATGGTGTGATAACAGTATAAGCGATGTTGGAACACCAGATACACCTGTTTACTGTATCCAAACCAATTCTTCATATTCAGAAAAAGTTGACCAGCCAAACCGCCTGTAACAAATCTCCTCGAGGGTTTGCGTGAAAAATCAGGGTCTAGAGCTATCGTCTTCATTGGGCGATAGTACTCAAATTTTAATTTCTCATCAGTAAATAGACCATTTATTACTACAGTTCCATCATCTGAACAGCTACCAACATATTCACCTTCCGAATCAAAGCTAATGTCATTGACGGTGGCTGTGTGAGCAGTGCATTCTTTGACCTGTAAAGAAAAGAACTTAGTTGCAATGGCGTATGTTCAAGAAGGAGAACATACATTTCAAATAAGCTCTAGCAAAGACTTATTAGAAATTAAAACAATAAGAAACAAACACATCGATTTGACGTACGTTAACAAACTACTTACGCATAATGTATTTAGAAATTATTTCAAAACTTAATTCTTCGATCATATTCTGTTTAGTATAAAAGAAGGAAAATAGTCACACAAAAAAATCCAGAATTGCAAATTAGTACCATGGATCAATGACCAAAATTTCAAACCTCTATATATAAATAAAAATATATATCCTTCTAATTTAATCAACTGAGTGAGATAGGTAGCCTAAAAGCCTCCAAGAAAAGAGAATTGAGCTGTATCCGACCTGATTTCCCTGGAAATCCAAGATGTGAACGGTGCCATCATGAGTGCCGAGGGCGATCATACGCTCTGCGACGGCGATGGAGGCGGCGGCGTCGTTGGAGAGGAGGGACGGCACGCTGCCTCCCAACCGCTGGTACTTCAGCCTGGGCTCCTCCTCTTCCTCTCCCTCCACCTCTTCTTCTTCCTCTTCGGCGTCGTCCTCCTCCCTCTCGTCGTCCCCATCGACGCCGTTCTCGGAGGGCTGGCTCGACGCCATGGTTGCCGTTGAGAGAGATCCGATCGCAGTTTCCTCTTCTCTTCTCTTCTCTTCTCCGACTGGCGCCCTGGATGATTCGCGTGGGTTCGAAGGCTGGTGTTCAGGCGATTCGCGGTGATCAAGCCAACTCGATCGAGAAGGGAGGAGAGGCCAAAGGCAACGAACAACGGGAAGACCAACAAACAGAGGCTCCATTTCTACTTTTAGACCGTGGCCAGGTGGCCCATGCCCTGGCCCATACAGGCTACAGCTGCCCGACGAATCATTCACTTGCGCGTGGTGAGGATGTGCAGTACGATTTCATTAATTAATGAAGAATCGTCGTCGTATTTAAAAAATATTTTCGATTTTATATTTCGGTATATATTCTAGTTTTAAATTAAGTTTTTATATACTTAAATAATATTTTGAGTAATTATTTTATACATAATTTTAGAAATCAAAATTATAATATGTAATTATAAAAGGACCAAAATGGCCCCCTGTTTTATATTTTTTTTTCAAAAATTATTAAATTAAGAAAGAATTTAGTAGAGGACATGTTTGGTATAATAGTTTTGTCAAAAATCACTATAGGACATAACTTATACTAATTTTGCCCAAAATTTTAGAATAGACTATGAAAGAAAATTTATGCCATGTCTAGTGTGAATTAAAGAAAAAAATATAATTCAAACTTATTTAATAAGATTATCGAGTTAAGTTATACTGAATTTAGAATGAATTAATCTATTGAAATAATTTATTTTTATATGAGCTTGATTTTAGTTGTTTTGTTTGATTATTTAATTTTTCATATTTTTAAATTTACTTAATAAGTTAGTTCAATAATATAAATTTATTTATTTATCATTATTTATAAGAATTTATTAATGAATATGATTTATAAATTTTATTTGAATATTATTTATAAATATTTTGTAATTTTGATTTATGAATATTTATTAACGAATTGGTGATTGATAAAAAAATTTTATAAAACTTTAATAGTAAAAATAAAAATATCATCTTGACGGTACCTCCACTGAGGTTGAGGTAACGAAGTAAAGTTTTTGAAGTGGACAAAGGGAGGTCAAATCTCGGTAAAATCGAGATAATGTTTCTCTCTTGTGGTCAACTGTAATTTCTTGATTTACCTCTTTATTATGGGTATTATGATCTGACCCGCAAAGACCAATCTCAAATCGGGACACGTCAAGATGACTTGTCCAAACACGTGGCACAGGCAGAGACCCGGTTATGGTGGTTGACTTGGGCGGTTGACTGAATTTAATCGGACACGTTCGACTCGCGTTCGACTTATTCATAATCCCTACTCGACCACTTGAACTCTGATCCATCTGATTTGTCAGTCACAATCAAATCCCCTAATCCATCTTATTTGGCGGTCACCATCAAATCCAATATGTCCCATCACCGCCACAAAGTAATTATGAGACATGATAATCTAATGACATGTAGCTACGACAATGAGGGAACATTTCATCTGTAATGATCGCAGATGATCACAATTGGATATTCTCCATACCCTGATAAGATATCTCAGTTGACACAATAATATTCTCCTTAATAACACTCCTCTGACAAAATCTACTGTGTAAGATATTTTCCTTAATTAATAATAAGACAAAGCTGGTATAATTATCTTCCCTCTCTATTAACTCCATGATATTACATACGCACTTACTTCTTCTTGTCACTTGTGGTTTCCTTCTTCCTCTTCTCCGTAATTGATTTAAACGTTGGAGTGGTCGAGTTAGGGACAATCCTGACTTTCCTTTTTACGATGTTAGTGTTTGTAGATCCCGGAGTTCACCATTTTTTTTCATGACATCCACGTGAGGTTGCGTGGCGGGTGACCTAATGATCTCAATAGAAATACTCTTTATAGATGATTGTGAAATCAATCGTATGAAGTTGTTCGATGACGGATTCAATTCAACCTTTAAGAGGTTTAGGTTTATAGATAGTAACATCTTTGAGAGATATACTTTGAATATAAAGTTAGGCTCGGCTCGTAGGTTTAGAGCTAGACCCTTCCTGTGGATTTAAAAAGGAATC
>JBBMKF010382910.1:0-14328 GCA_037834155.1 Curcuma caesia
GCCTCTTGCTTAGGATCCTAATTTATTGCGTCTTAATTAATTTATTTATTTTTTAAAAATATTCATTTTAATTTAAGATCAATTTCTTAAAAAGTATATATTTTAAAATTTAGATTATTTAAATTTTATTTGTTATTATTTTTTAAATTATATATTTTATTTTTAAAAATCTAATCAATTTTTTTATATTAATCTCTCATAAATATGCGCTCTAATTGTCATCGATATCTAATGTCTATTTTTTTAGTTGCATACTCTTTTTCTCTTTTGTCCATTAATGATGTTATTCTTAATGATACTCTCCAATAAATGCTCTTTCTTTCTTTTCTTTAATAATAATATAAAGTACAAGATTTTCATTAATTCAATATAAAATAGTATATTAATTTTTTAAAATCATCTTTAATTTTTCATTATATTTTTAAATATTTTTTTACAGTTAATATATTTAAATCTTGAAAATTTTTTAAAATATGATATGTTATTTGATAGGGATAGTTTAGATTTATTTTTAAAATTAAATATGTTTAAAAATAGGAAATTTAAAATAAAAACTAATATTTGAGATATTAAATCTTATAAAAAAATAAATTTTTTCCTCCAATACATCATGTAAATAGCTTATAAAATAGTATGGATAATATTTAATCTAGTATATAAAAGATTTTTTTAAAAAATTAAAATTAATTAAGTTTTTAATAATATTTAAATATTAAATAATTAATATAAAAAAATTATTATCAAAATTTGAATATAAACCTTCATTAGTAATTTTACTTTTAAAAAATTATTTTAAAAAAATAATAATATTTTTTTAAAAAATAAATATTTAATTATTATTGTTATTATTATTTTGCCTTGGAAGGGTTGAGACAGCCCTAGCGTCAAGTCCAAAACCAGCCCCCAATTCCGCTTCCTCTTCCACGACAGCCAGAAGGTCACCGTCGAGTCCATCCGCATCGCCTCCCCTGCCCTTAGAGCAACGCCGAAGGCATCCACTTCGAGAAGTCTGACGGCATCATCACCGGCAACTCCCTCATCTTCGAAGGCGACGACTGCGTCTCCGTCGGAATCAGCACCGCCAACGTCGGCATCCGCATCCTCACCTGGGGGCCCCGGAATCCGCATGAGCACCAGTGCCATCCTCAACTGCCTCATCCGTAAACTCCGACAACGGCGTCACATCAAGACGTGGCAGGGAGGTGGCGGCGGTTGCCGTCGTCGGCATCCGCAGGGACGACGCCCGCAACCCATCATCATCGAACAATACTACCGCCTGGCGCGTAGATCGCCTGCGTGACGTACGCCGACATCCGGGGGACGTACTACGCCCGGAGCCAGCCGGTGCACTTCTGCTGCAGCGACTCCGCGCCCTGCACTCAACATCATGTTCGCCGGCGTGGAACTGCCGCCGGCGAGGGGCTACTTCGTGGCTTATTAGTAAATTGATCGACTGAGATGTCAAGGACTGAATTGAAAAAGGAAAATATTTTAAGGGTTGAATTGAAAACATTTGCTTATTTAATTAACCCAGACCGAAAGGAGTTCAGTTGAGATAGTGACCGGCGACGGCGATTGAGCGAGACGGAGACAGAGGCCTATGACTTCAAGATCGCCGGAGGTGACGCCTGCCTACAGCGATCCCTCGTACTGGGACTCTAGGTACAGAAAAGACATTGTCGCCTATGATTGGTACCAGAAATACCCAAGCCTCGCCCCCTCTTCGACCTCTACCTCCATCGCGACCACCGCCTCCTCCTCGTCGGCTGCGGAAACTCAGGTTCACCTCCTCCCCCATTTCCTTTTCTTGTTCTCGTTACGTTTGAGTTCCTTTCAAGACACGATCAATCGATGCACGCCCTTTCTCGTCGTGTATCCTGATTTGTGATTTGCGATGGGAGAGGGAGGAATGCTGGTTCTTTGATGTATTTTTGAAATCTTGGAGTGGTATCGGTATTGTTATTGTGTGCGTGAGTTCCGAAGTAGTTTTGCGTGGGAGAAAAACTTTCCGAATGGTAAATTGAACGACTTTTCATTTGATCGACCACTAATCCGTCAAAATTTGATTGGAGATTCTCTCTTCTACTTAAATCATGGATATATGACAGGATGATGGACGATTGGAATACGTTTGTTTTAAGTAAGCTCAAGAAGCCTTACTTTTAGCTGCTAACAATCCAGATTTGATCACTGATGTCACTTAAAGTTAAGATAGAGATTAGCTACGATTTATGTTAGGTTTACTTGTAAAATCATGAACATAAGTTCCTCTTAAAGATCATTTTTGACCTTTCTTTTTCATTTGTTCAATTAGTTAGGCCTAGATGTCTAATCAATCCTTGAGATTCAAACTTGTTTCATGGTTTGTATGTATTTAAAAATATTGCTTTCTAGAAAATTATTTGCTTGTCGAAGCTAATATTTAAATTCTAACAGCCCTTGGTGAGAACATGGTTGATGATGGTTACCAAGACATTGTCAGTATTGATTTATCATCTGTGGTGATAGAAGCGATGCAGACGAAGTATTCTGATAAACTAGGGCTCAAATGTATGCTCTAGTCTATGCAAGCTATTTTCCACTACTATTTTGGCCTATAAAATTCTTCATTGGGTGATTGTATTCCATCATGTCTTTTATGCTTTATTTGTTATTAGGTAAATAAGTTAATGTATGATGCAAACTGCTTCTTGATTACATCAACAGATATCAAAATGGATGTACGGGATATGAGTCCTTTTGAGTCTGGTTCATTTGATGCTGTTATTGATAAAGGTACCTATGCAATTATCACTTCATGGTTAATTTTATACTTGTATCCTTGGATTGTTTCAAGTATGATAATAGAATTTTCTTAAGAATTAGTACAAGGTTAAAATTTGAACTACTTTACTACTGCAGGAACTCTTGATTCTCTCATGGTGAGTATATTACGACTCAAGCTTTTCTTATTTTGTAAGCTGATAATAGAAGATGGTTTCTTGTAGTGCTGTCCTAGCGGTATTGCTAATGCAACTATGATGTTGAAGGAGGTTAGCAGGTAAAGGTGTTCCTATATCAATAAATTTTAACTATCAACTTCAGTCATTGAACAAATGTCAATATGAAATATGTCAGGGTTCTCAAGGATAAAGGAGCATATATTCTGGTATCCTTGGCATGGATTTCATTGCATTTTAGGAAATAAAGGAAAGTAGTACTGTTACTAACTCATTTTGATTAACGCAGATCACTTATGGTGATCCAAATCGTCGATTGAACTTGTTAAGGAGTGTCGAACTATTGAATATAAATCTGCATGTGATAGGTCAGTTTTTAATCTTTATGTTATTAATTCTCTAATTGGTTCTTCAGAATGATTTGATATTCTCTAGTTCCCTACATTGAAATGAATAGTATGAACAAAATAATCTAGAATGACAAAAGAAGGATTGGAAGTGAGTGGAAACTGCCTAAATTCTGCATGATTACTTCATCCACAATTCTATCAATGTCATTATCAAATTGTCGACATGTTATATTCAAATTTTTGTGCATGTCCATGAATTCAAAAGAATTTGGCGAATTTGTTACTAACCCAACCATGACTTTTCAGTATTATGGTGGGTTTGCATATGCTTTTAAATCCAAATACATTTAGGAATCTCAATTTTTTATTGAATTGTAGGAAACTTCAGAGTAAATGGTTGTTGTGGTCTAATGGAAATCATGTGTTCATGAGTTAAGACCAAAATTATTTGTCATTTTTCAATTAAGCTTCTATGCATCTCAGCATTTCAGCAAAGAATGAATTATAGCTCTTCTGGTAACTAATGCATAATGTTTGTTTTTGTTAATGGGTAGTTCATTGGATTTCAGCTGAGGTAACAGTGGTTTCTGATTTATTACATTCACTCAGAATCACAGATGTTTCACTGTCATTTTTAGTCAACATGAATTGGTGGATCCAATCAGATTCAGGGATGTTTTACTGTCATTTTTCCACAAGCATGTTTCCTGCTTGTTTGCTTTTATGGGTGTGGAAAGGAAGGAAAATTTTTCCATAAGCTCCAAGACAATTATTCTATAATCTTAATATTCTTACACGTTCGAACCTGAATCTATCTCTACATGAATCTTCAGATCAATTTGTACTATTTTGTTTCTCACTATTATATGCCTCAATTGAGTTCAAGAATCAAGAGTGTTTCTTTATATTCTTTCAGATCTTCATAGTCTTTTAGATCTCTGCATATAACCTAGGTTTGCCTAGTTACTTTAAACTATTGAACAAGAAAACAACGATGGATTTTGCTTGTCATGGATATTGGATCCTTGTCAATCATAGTCTTGATGCAGCTATCATGTCGACTAACTTAGTGTGCTTGATTTACAATGCCTGTAGATTTAAGTTATACCAACATTTTTTTTGCCTACAATTGTACATTTGGTTCCTTCGAGCACATTGAGGTTCTGATGCATCAAGGATTTAGTTTTGTGAAATTTGATCATTGCTTTGTCCACTACAGAGAGAGTGAAGAAGAATTCAGGGCAAGAAATTTGGAAACTGACCACTCCACTGCCGTTAGATGAGGATGGTGTGGCCGCAGTTCTAGGTTCAAATCCTGATGTCCATTACATATATGTCTGCACCAAGGTCAGTGATCATGTCAAAATCATTAGAAAGACTCATGAACTCTTCATCTAGTTATCTTTTCAGGGTGAATCCCTAAGATCAAAACCAAACTACAGACATTGGGACATCAAGATCACAAAGTGATACCTGATTAGCTCGGGATACCCCGTCACATGGTTCGCGGACCTTGTACAATACACTGGAAGAACACATGTATTGTATCAGCATTCATCTTGTGTGCGGTCAGTCAGATTCCTAACCAAAGGAACTTGAGCTGTGTTTCCACCAAAATCCATGTGAAGAAGTTTTGTGGTACTTACTCTTCGATGGCTTCAATACATTCCTAATTCAAGAACTAAGTGTACAAATAGATAACGTCATTTGCCATTTTTGCTTGCTGTCTCGTTGTCGATAGAGTGACTGTACAACCATTGTCAATGCATTTTATTGTGCAGCCATCACTTTTGTTTGATCGACTTGAGTGTTTACCATCTAAGAGTCTATGTTGTTTGATGAACCAATGAACTAAATTGCTGTGAGGAGACTCTTCTGAAATGCCCAATCCAACCCCTTTTAACCTCTATGATTATTCCGTTGATGAAATTATTTTAATTTGAATCATTTAATCAAAATTTAAAATGGAAATTGAAACCAATCATTTTTTTTATTTTCTTTCAAATTCATCTGCACTTTAACGTATGCACACAATCCAAATAGTGAAGGGCAACATGACGAATATCTCCAAATGCTTCCCTCAGCTGTTCCCCTCTCTTATCGGGACAAAGGACAAGTTTAATTTTCAAAATCTACCCCTACAATGATATTTTTTTAAAAAAGAAATTGATTCAAGAATATTAATGCTAAACTTAATTATTCCACATGAGGAAATATCGGAAATACATAATATTATTTTATTATCATAAAAATTCATTGTGTAATTAGTTTATTAGATGAGATAATAATAATGTAGATAGTAAAAAAAATTATAATCCCAGTTAGTCTTATAGACTCAATCCCTGAAGGTGACGGGTCCGGTCCTACATAAGTTTTCCACCAGCCATCAGATAAATCGGGAAGCGCACGTGACCAACCTAAACGCCTAATATCCTTTGATTACGATCCTCATTGGAAAGAAAATTTTTATAATACGTTGTGGGTGATAATCTGGATGTCCTATCGCGACACTATGGCCTCGAGACATAATGTTGATAGTAAAGGATGATATAATAGTAAAATATTTAAAATAATAATAAAATGTTGCGGACGGATATTTTAGAGGTCAATTTTTTGATAAATTTAAAATTACAGGAGTGCTCTGTAAAAGCAAGAAATTACATGGGGTAGAAAGAAATTCCCAAAGCATCTCTGGATGAGTGATTAATTCGTTCGCTTTCCTCGCCGTCGATGCGCTGCTCCCTCAGTCACTCTCACTCCGCAGCTCCAAATCCCAACAGAAGACGACGAAATCGAGCGATTACCGAGAGAGATCGACGTAAAAGGTGGCATCGAAATGCTCCCCTCGCCGTCTTCCTCGCTCCGAGTTTCTAGTCTTCTCTTCTTCATCGCCCTTTCGCTCATCGGCGCGGGCTTCGGCGGAGATCCCTACGTCTTCTACCAGTGGGAAGTGGCCTACGCCTCCGCCTCCCCTCTCGGGGTCAAGCAACAGGTCAGAACCACCCATTTCTCCTCTCTTTTTCCTGAAGGGTGCATTTTGAAGTTGGATGCTAGGGCGATCTAGCAGGAGCTCCAAAGAGACTTCTTTGGGGCTTCGCTTCTCTGTAAGCTTGTGGCGGTTGCTAAATGTAGATTAAGAATTTGATATTAGGGAAAGTAGAAGAAGATTAGGTGGGGATGCTATCTCGCAGGAGCTCAAAAGAGGCTTCTTTTGGTCTTGCTTCTCTATTATGGCTGGCTATGCGTAATTGCAATTGTGATAGTGAAATGTAGGTTATAGTATCTGAGGGTGTGTGATAGGTTAACAAAGAGACTGAATGCTGTAAGTTAGCAAGCATTGCTACTTTGGCGGCTTGGTCACAATACACTTAAAAGGTAAAGTGCCAAGGTAATTAATTAGTTTGGATCACATAATGGACAGCCTCAGATGGGTACAAGTTGAGCTCGGTCGAGATCAAGTGGAAGCTATGTGTACCACCTGAAGTGACCATAGGTTGGACAAGGTGCTTTGTGAGGCTGTTGAGTTCAATTGAGGTCGGTCACATTAGTTTAAAAGTAGTTGCCAAATTAATTGATTAGGCTTGAATCACAAAATGAACATTCCAAAGTAGAGAGGAGTTTGGCTCGTGTCAAGTAGACAGTTTGTCGGAGATGGGAGTTGATGTTGGCTCAGCCAAGGTGCTTGGCTTCTCGAGGAGGGAAGCATATGGAAACTCCTGCCAAACATGTTGCAAGTTGGTGGCATCTTTGGATTAATTGAGGGGTCTAGGAGATAAATCCCGGTTATGATGGGCTTTGATATGTAGAAACACTTGGAAATTCTAACAGAACTTTAGAAAAACCTTGGAAGAAGTTACACTTAGTGAATCTTAAACTTCACAGCAGCAAAGGTACCAAGGACCTTGTTTCATATTGATCTTATAACTATAAGAAACTTAGAACTTTTGGGTCTGTGACTGCAGGTTATTGCAATCAATGGACAATTTCCAGGACCAATTCTGAGTGCAACAACAAATTGGAACGTTGTCGTCAATATCCTGAATAAATTAGACGAGCCTTTTCTAGTAACATGGTATAAACTTCATCCATAGTTCTTTTTGGTGCTTAATATTACTGTTACATAAACAAAACTATGGACATGTACAATAGGAATGGTTTGCAGCACAGAAAGAACTCTTGGCAGGATGGTGTTTTAGGGACAAACTGCCCCATTCCTTCTGGATGGAATTGGACTTACGAATTCCAAGTCAAAGATCAGATTGGAAGTTTCTTTTATATTCCTTCAATCAACTTTCAGAAAGCTGCAGGTGGCTATGGTGGAATTATAGTAAACAACAGAAATGTGATTCCTTTGCCATTCGGGTTGCCAGATGGAGATATAACAATCTTGATTTCTGACTGGTACATTAAGGATTTCAAGGTCATTCTATACTTATTCAGGACTCAGTTTTAAGCATGATAGTGATTTTCTCGCCTACTGACTGAAAAATTGACAGGAGTTGAGAAAAATTATTGAAGATGGAAATGATCTTGGAGTTCCTGATGGAGTTGTCATCAACGGTCTGGGACCCTTCCGTTATAATGAATCAATTGTTCCTGATGGCATCACCTATGCGACACTTACTGTGGATCCAGGTATTCTCCTCTACTATAATTGCTACGTTCAGATAAGTTGGCAAACAAATTATCATTGTTTCAGTAAGATGCAAATAGTTATACTACAATAACTCCCCTCTGATTTCAATGAAAGATCATTGATGTCATCTCTCAAGGATTGATTAACAGATGCTTATGTGATTTATGCATCTAGCTTGACTAATAGCATTTTTTTTCTTCTATTTTCTATAGCATCAAAACCATTTCTTATTTGCATGGGTTTCATGGTTGTGGTTCTTGTATCAGGAAAAACATATCGGTTCCGAGTGCATAATGTTGGATTCTCAACTAGCTTGAATTTCCGAATACAAAACCACAACTTGCTGCTTGTAGAGACAGAAGGTTCTTACACTGTTCAACAGAATTATACAAATATGGATATCCATGTGGGTCAATCATACTCCTTTCTCGTGACAATGGATCAAAATGCGGCTAGTGATTACTATATCGTAGCAAGTGCTCGGTTTGTCAACTCAACTACTAGGGATAGATTAACTGGTGTAGCTCTATTGCACTATTCTAGTTCCCAGGGGCCTGCCTCAGGTCCACTCCCGGATGGTCCGGATGAAGGTGATACATACTTCTCTATTAATCAAGCAAGGTCCATCAGGTATCGTCATTTCCTCTTGTTTGTAATATAGGATACCCACTGCCTTCCTAATATTTATGTTGTTAATTAACTGTAGATGGAATGTCTCTGCTGGTGCTGCTCGGCCTAATCCGCAGGGATCTTTTCGGTATGGTGAGATCACTGTGACTGATGTCTACGTACTAGTTAATACACCAGCGGAGGTGATCAATGGGCAGATGCGAAATACTTTGAATGGTATCTCTTATATTGCCCCTTCGACACCCCTTAAACTTGCACAACAATTTAATATACCAGGAGTTTATAAGCTTGATTTCCCGAATCGAATGATGAACAGACCTGCAAAAGTGGACACATCCATTATTAATGGAACTTATAAAGGTTTTATGGAAATTATTTTCCAGAACAATGATACTATGATTCAAAGCTACCACATGGATGGATATGCATTCTTCGTCGTGGGGTACTAACTTAAAATCAGAATTCTTGTATTGGACAATTTACTTATGGTGCGCACATTATTTATGACTTCTTTGCATGAATTTGATTGTAGGATGGATTATGGAACTTGGACAGAAAATAGCAGGGGTACATACAACAAGTGGGATGGAGTTGCTCGTAGTACGATACAGGTATTCGAAAAACAATGTTTTCTTATTGAACTTTCCTCATTGATATCATTGATACAGGTATGCGAAAAACAATGACTAGAATAATGACTTCTTAGACTATAACCAAGAGTAATATTTGCATCAGAATACCTCCCAGTGCTAAAGTCAGCCTTTTGAGTGTGTGAAACATATTGAATTGACCTACTCCTGATGAGGATGACCTTAGATTCAATCTCAGGAATTGCTTGATTATCACAGGCTTTTCTAACTTCAGATCAAGTTTAAACAGAACAATTTAGGTTTTACAATTTCCCAGTCAACCCGCTTAACAAGTAAATACTTGAGGGAGTTAAGACAGTATTAAATAGATGACTAGTTTAACCTGCAAGCATGTAGCATAGGGATTGCTCAAGAATCTCCATGAAAGAGTTCAATTCCCAGACAAGACAGGGTATCTTTCATGCCGGTTAAATTTCACTGTTTGCGATGCCAGATTCTTTCTTACATCCTTATCTAATTGTTCAAAAATAGCATAACTAGAAATCTTAACTCACCAAGAACTTGGAAGTTGAATTTCTGAAATTTTCATTATGGTACGATATTGTTTCTTTTCTTGTCAGAGTTAAACCATCACCGTATCTAAGACCATCTCAAAAATTTGAAATGAATACCTGAATATGAATTGCTGGATACAGGTATATCCTGGAGCCTGGACAGCCATCCTCGTTTATCTTGATAATGTCGGCATATGGAACTTGCGTGCAGAAAACCTTGAAACATGGTACAGGGGTCAGGAACTATACATTAGTGTGAGCAATCCAGAGGACAGCAGCAACAAGACTGAGCTCCCTTTACCTAATGATTCAATATTTTGTGGCGCACTCTCAAGCTTACAGGAGTAAGATGCACAACCACCTCGTTCTTCTAATACTCTATAGTAGCTAAAACGATGATTAAGTTTAATATCATCTAACATTGTTGTTTCCTCATGACAGACAGCAGTCCCATAACTTTAGATTTTCTGAAGCATCATCAGTCGCAAAAATGAGCAAAATCCTAGTGATGTGGCTGCTATTTGCCTGGCTTGGAGTTTGTACATCGTGGCTTTTGTAGGCCAGTGTGGAAGAGAATTGAAGTACCTTGAAGTTGATAATTGTAACTGTGTCAGCATCAGGTATGTTGATCTCTGAAACTTGAGTTCAGTCTTTTAAAAGTTAGTTGATTCCTTGAGCATGTTTTCTACACACATGTTGTCATTGATTAGTTTGACTCTACATTTAAGAGTACAATTTTTAAAAAGCTTGTTTGTCTCATCATTACTTTTTCCAAGTAATGCACACCAGAATAGTCCCACGTCTCAAACCTAAAATTGAAATGATCTATTATAACGTGCAATATTCTAACAAGCCACTGGCTGGACTGCCTAGGTGACTTCTTTAGGCACTGTGGACAGGCGGTTCGACTAGGCAGTCCAGTAGAGTTCATCACTTTGCTCTTGCATTTTATTTCCTCTTTCATTTTTTCTTTCCTTTCAACCTTTCACTTGGCTCTACATGAGTTGCTCCTTGGTTGATTTTTTGTGCAATGAATCAATACTTCTCAGTTTGTCTTAACAATCAGCAAACTGCACTTAACATCTGAAAGATTTCTCCTCTGGTAATATTATTTCAACCATGATAGATAGCCTCCAAGCACTTTGTGAAGCCTTCCTTAAAAAAACTTACTTTGCCCTACTTATCTTTCAGGTAAACATGTTATTGCAAGTCTTGTAACTCAGGTATGCTTCACCAGTAATCTCTGCAGGAACATTCTCCTCCCTTGAAATGGTGGAAACGGTTCCGGTCCCTCACGATGATGTCCCTACTGAAAACTCTAGAGATGAACTTACTTGCCGTATGGCAATCTTTGCAAACTCTCAAGTTCTTTGAAATCCTTATGGTGTCCCCTGAACTAGTGTTTAGTAGCCCAAAAGCTATAGCAAGCTTCTCGCTGTGATAGTATAAAGGGTTTTCTTTCTCCTCCTCGTTGATATCATGAAATACTCCACTAGTGTCCGGTACATAACCCTCTGCCCTTATCCTCTCCAGCATCTCATTGACCATGGCATATATTTCTTTGGCCCGAGGGTGAGACTTGCTGCCGGCAATGAACTCATCGACTCTACCATCCATTTCAATCATCGAACATCCAGGCTCTTTGTTCACCCCTCTATCATTCATCAATGTCCTCATTTCGGCCACATCATCCCACCGTCCGGCACTAGCAAACAAGTTAGCTAGAAGCACATATCGGCCGCCATTATGAGGATCCAATTCGATAACCTGCCGACCAATTTGCTCACCCATATCGGCGTCCCCGTGAATCTTGCATGCCCCAAGAAGGGCGCCCAAAACTGCAGCATCAGCAGCCATGGGCATCCCTTCTATGACCTTCTTTGCTTCTGCCAAAAGCCCTGCTCTCCCTAGCAAATCAACCATGCAACCAAAATGCTCCATCTTCAGCACAATGCCATACTCATCGACCATGTACCTAAAGTAATGCTGCCCTTCTGCGACCATTCCAGCATGAGCACAAGCACTGAGGACATTCAAGAGTGTGATGTCGTCTGGCACCATCCCTTCCTTCTCCATTTCCTCGAACAGTTCGATAGCATCCTTCCCGCGGCCGTGCATTGCAAGTCCTCCGATCATACAGTTCCACGACGAAAGCCCTCTGTTCGACAACCCACGAAAGACCTCATAAGCCTTGTCCAAGCAACCACACTTGCAATACATGTCTATGATGGTTGTGGCCAGTTTAGGATCCAACTCAATGCCCTTCCTTTCAATGTAGCCATGGATCCATTTCCCCTGTTCCAATGCTCCCCTTGCCGTGCAAGCAGTGAGCATGCTTGCTGCGACAAACCTGTCGAGCTCGATGCCTTGCGATCGCATTCGGTCGAACAACTCGAACGCTTGCTTGAATCGCCCGTTCTGCGTGCACCCCGCGATCATTGCGTTCCAGGAAACAGAGTTCCGTTGGGGCATTCTGTCGAACAGCTCCCGTGCATCGTCCACCATGTCCAGCTTTGACAGCCCACTGATCATGGTGGTCCAGGAGACCACGTCGGGTTGATCCATTCTGTCGAACACGCTGCGCGCGTCGACTGCGAGGCCGCAGTTGAGATAGAAGTGGATGAGATTGTTCTGGGAGAAGGAGTGGGTGTGGAACCCCAGCTTGAGGAGGTGGGCGTGTACCTGGCGGCCGGAGCGGAGATCGCGGGCGGCGGATATGGGGCTGAGGAGGGAAGGGAAGGTGAAGGCGTTGGGGGCGACGGATCGTCGGAGCATGTCGGCGTAGAGGGGGAGGGAGAGGGCGGGGCGGGGCAGGGCGCGGAGCAGGGTGTTGAAGACGAAGGGGTCCGGGTGGGGTAGGAGATCCAGGAGGCGTAGGGCGTAAGGGATGTCTCCGGAGGGGTGGAAAGCGAGGAACTTGATGAGGCGGCCGGCGGCGTCGTTGTCGGAGGATAGACCGAGGCGGATGAGCTGGGAGTGGTACTGCCGCAGCTCGGCCAGTGATCTGCACGAGTCGATGCTGCTGCGGAGAGTGGCTCTTTCGGTGGCTAGGCGGCGGCCGGAGGTGGCCGAGGAATGAGCCGGCGCGGGCGGAGGCGAAGCGGGCACCACGGCGGACGTTGCCATTGCGGGAGGCGGCGAGGAGTGAGATAACGGAAATAAAAAAAGCAAAATAAATTAAAAAATATATATTTTGAGCCAAAGAACCGGAAAAATCTCGTAGGGAAAATTTTTCATTTTACCTCCTAAAATTTATTTGTTTTTTGAAATGCCATCAAATTTTTAAGAACGTCAAAACACCAATTAAAGTTTAAAAATTCAAAACAACAATTAATATTATCATGTTCATAGAAGAATACTGTGATTTTTTTGGTTAATAATTTAGGTGCCCGGACTTCGTTAGATTTTTTTTTGTTAATTCGTCCGTCAAATAAATTTAGAATACAATTTATGAACACTCAAAATATTGAAAAAAATGATGTAACTTAATCAACTTAATGATGTTTATTGTCAATGATAAATGAAAATTTTAAGTATTTTTTAAAGTTAGTATTAAATATTCAACTCTTAGAATTAATTAATCAGGATGATTAATTCGATCTTACGATTTTTTTTCTATTACCAAAATAAATTTAAAAATATTTACAGCGGATAATCTAATAGCTTGGCTTTCTTAAGCCTAATTTCTCGCTCGAAGAAATTAATCTTGTAGTACGCCACAATTGCTAAAATGAAGTAACTTAAATGACGTTTATTGTTGATGATAAATGATTAAAAAATTTAAAATTTTAGGTTTTTTTTATGTTAACATTAAGTATTCAATTCTACTAATTCTAGTAATAACCAACTTGATTCCATAAAAAATTTTCATTGATCATTAAGATAAATCTCAATAGCCACATCTCTGGGGGTGGCTAGTCCGGTCCCACGGAAGTTTTCCACTGACCAACAGGGTAAATCGGGAAGCGCAAACGGCGGCCAATTCAGATGCCCAGCATCCTTTGATTGTGTTCCACATTTGGAGAAAAATTTCTGCAAATACGCCGTAGCTGGGGATCGAACCGCGGGTCCCTGAGTTACAACTCAGATGTCCTACCGTTGCACCATTGCCCCGGGGACAATTATTCAATTCTTAGAACCGACTAAGACCAGCTTGATTTCATGAAAATTTTTCATTGATCATCAAAATAAATTCAAAAGCTTCAAAAGCGCTCGCAGTGAACGGCCCAACGGTCTAATTTTCTTAGGCCTAATATCCCATTAGAGGAAATTCATATCCTGCCACTGCACTGTAACTCGGTAAAAAATTGAGAATGAAAAAGAGAATGGAATCTATATCATTCATTTGGAATGCTGTGTTAGTAATATTTGACCATTTTGGCTTGTTAGATTGTTTTCGTCGATTTGGTAATCTGCCTCGATCTACTCGTCTTGATCAAACTAACTTTGTTGGTTAATTTGACTCATTCTAGTCGATGATCTTCGGGCCTTCCTTGCCTGATCGACTTTAATCGATCCACTCAATTCAACTGGCTTTCTCGAGATCATCATTGCCTAATTCTAAACATAAAAATAGTTCATAAAGGTGACAAGAACAATTGTGAAAGAGAAGCAAACAAAGATGTCTGC
>JBBMKF010383127.1:0-14324 GCA_037834155.1 Curcuma caesia
GCCTTACGGGCTCGGTTAGAATCTCCATCTGTTGGCCCGCCCGCGATCATGTTAATCTCTCCCCAGTGGGCTCTATTATCCAAATCATCTCGGTGATCTGGTTGGACTTCTGGACGAGGCTCTAGCTGTTGCCTGTCCTCGTAACAATGATTGCCCCGCGGTTGGACTCGATCTTGACCCGAGGGAGTTGTCGAGGCACCTCCTGCCTTGGACGAGGTACCGGTTCCATTCTTCTGGGGATGGCTCGGCAGTCTTGGGCGAGATGCTCACCCCTCCAGGCGTATCTAGCCGGTCCTCGCTGACCGACCTGTGGGTGGTACGCTCTTCCCTGTTGCCGCTCCTGTATGACACGATTGATCTCTTGGGTGAGCTGTCGGCAGTCTTGTATATCATGAGCGGATGATTGATTATATGCACAAAAGTGGGTCGGCCGATCGAGTTGAACCAGATGTACTCTCTCTATTGGGATAGTTACATTATTGATAGCTTGCATAGCTCGCTCCTCTCGGCAAGCTAGGGCGTTAGGGAGTAATCGAGGTGGGGCTTCCCGCTGCTGTTGCTGTGGAGGAGGCTTTCTATCAGCTGGTGGAGCCGTTCCCAAGTCTCCTCGTCGTGCGAGTTGAGTCTCCTCCAAATGAGTATACTTAATAGCTCGCTCCAACAGTCTCTAATAACTTGTTGGGGGCTTTTTGACCAGGGATCAGAAAAAATCTCCGCCCAACAACCCCTGGGTGAAAGCGCTGGTCAAGATATCAGAAGGGGTCGAGGGTACCTCCCATACGACCTGATTGAACCTCTAGATGTACTCTCTCAAAGTTTCTTCGGGTCTTTGTTTCATTGTAAATAGATTAAGAGGAGTTTTCTGATACTTTTTACTACTAGTAAACTGGTACAGGAATACCTCCTTGAATTCCTTGAAGGAATGGATAGAGGAGGTTGGCAACCAATTGAACCAGCGCTGCGGCGAACCCACGAGGGTGTTAAGAAAGACTCGACACTTGATGTCATCTGTGTATTGATGCACCAGAGAGGCATTCTCAAAGCGACACAAATGGTCTTCTAGGTCAGTCGACCTAGTGTATTCCCCCACTTGCGGTGGTCGAAAATGGCGAGGTAGTTCCTACTCTAGTATTTCTCGAGTGAATGGGGTTTCGGCAAGTCACCCGGGCAATATGCCGGAGTTTTTCCTTTGCGTTCGTCCTGCCGTTCTTTCCCAGTTTGAGATCCGCGAGAATCCGCTTTAGTAGGTCCTCCCTCTCGATTAGTGGAGCCCCTAGGCAATATCACCTCATCAATAGGTGTTGACCTTTGCCCCCTTCCGACAGGCCGAAACTTCGAGCTCCACGCTCGATGACTTTGCCTTACGATATGTTGGAACTCCGAGCTCGATGACTTTGCCTTACGACAGGCCGGAACTCCGAGCTCCACGCTCAATGACTTTGCCTTACGACAGGCCGGAACTCCAAGTTCCGCGCTCGATGACTTTGCCTTACGACAAGCCGGAACTCCAAGCTCCGTGCTTGATGACTTGGCCTTACGACAGGTCAGAACTTCGAGTTCTGCTCTGGATGACTTTGCCTTACGACAAGTTGGAACTCCGAGATTCGCGCTCGATGACTTTGCCTTTCGACAGGTCAGAACTCTAAGCTCGATGACTTTACCTTACAACAGGCCTGAATTTCGAGCTCCTTGCTCAATGACTTTGTCTTACAACAGGTCGAAACTCTGAGCTTCGCCCTCAATGACTTTGCCTTACGATAGGTCAGAACTCCGAGCTCCGAGTTCGATGACTTTGCCTTACGACAGGCCGGAACTCCGAGATCTATGCTCGATGACTTTGCCTTACGACAGGCTCAAAGCACCAAGCTCGCGACTTTGCCTTACGATAGGTCCGAAGCACCAAGCCCAGAGCTCGCAACTTTGTCTTATGTCACCTCATCAAGGTATCCCAATAACAACTCAACATAGTTCAGTCAGTCGGACTACGCCTCCTTAGACTAGACTAATTGAGGAGGCTTATGATCCGGCGGGATAATGACACCTCATCAAGGATAAAGTCATAAGACCGATTCATTTTTAAGATTAAGAAATCTTAAAAACTGATTCATCCAAAAAATAAGGAAATATCTCAAAATATTTTTTAAACAAATATTTCGGAATCTTTCTAAAAATCTGGAACGGATATCTTAGAATATTTCTAAACGGATGCTAATATTTCGGAGATCAACTACTATAAAAAGGTAATTCATGCCCATGGATAGAGGTACACACACATATCTAACCTAATTTTCTCAAGTCATAAAACTTCTTCCTCATATCGTATCCTAACTTTAGCGTCAGAGTGACTTACCAGGATTTATCCTCGGTGCCATTCTAATCATCTTTCTGAGTACTTTTCAGGTCCTCTCATATCTCTAGATGATTCTCTTCGAGAAACATATACGTTAGCAGTTCTGAGCAGATATTTAAACCATCCATAATGTATTAATCAGAATATAGTATTTAAATTCCTACACACTAATGCACATATCTAAAACATAAAACACATCTATCTTAAATCATATTGTCGACACATTAAAAATTAAAGTGGCTAAGATTAACCATAATAAAATATTATTTCCCTTACATTGAAGATAATAATATGCTGATTGACCGACCCAATGAGTACTTTTATTTTTTATTTTTAAAAACCAAAACTAAAAAGGCCGCACCAACTTTAATGAATCATCGAATGGGTGTCCGTTACTAAAAATCATCGAATGGGCGCTCTACCGAACAAGAACTATCCAAAATAACTTTGAGTGTCTGATCAATCTAAATTCTCTTTTTTCAGATTTAGAAGTCGAACATGATTCAGTGTATAATAGTTAAAAGCTTGTTATTGTAATGTGTAGCATCTCCTTACTTGCTACTACAACAACCTATTTACTAGATGCTACAAGAACCTTTTAACCATGTGTTATTTTTTTATGGATTGAGGGTGAAGACTTGAATAATATTATGCTTTTAAATTATAAAATAAATCGAGAGGACTAATAGGGTTCACTAGATGTAAAATTAAAACTATTTGAACATGGTATACTTTGCTACAATGTGTAGCAGCTTCAGTTAGCTACTATAATAGTATTACTAATAGTATTACTATTTTATATTAATTTTAATCAATTAAGGGCGAAGATCTAAATAAAATAAATATTAAAATATTAAAACAAATAAAGTGGACTCAATAAGACCTATTGGATGCCAAGCAACTTAAAGGCTTATAGTCCACTAAAGTCTATACCTAAGGTCCCCATTTTATTGAGACCCAAGAGCTCTGATATTTTTTTAATTAGATTTATATTAGATTTTTTAATTAATTATTTTTTAAAACCAATAAATTATTTTTCTTGCATACTGATATTTTATTTTCCTAATTGACTCTTCCTCTTCCACATTGATATATCAAGAAAAGGTATCTTTTCTCTCCATTGTAGTTGTCCGATCCCGTGTTCTTTTCCTCAATCACTGATAATTTCATATCCTTTCCCTCTTTCATCGGTGATCTTGCATCCTTTTCTCCTCTAGTTGATGATCCTACACCTTTCCCCTCTTGGTTGGTGATTTGACTCTTCTTTTCTCTTGCTGAATAGGAGCATAAAATAATAAATTCTCATCCATTCGACATAAAGTAATAATCCTCTTCCTCGATAATAATAAAAAGTAAGGGTTTCTCATTCATTCGACACAAAGCAACCAACCATCTTTTTTCTCCATAACAATTTTTAAAAAATAAAAATCAAAGTTAAATCGATTCTCGTTCTCCTTAAGATCATCCTTCTTATTTTAATATCTAGAACAAATTATAGACTATTTGATTATTGCTATAGTTTATTATTTTTTATTATTAATATCTATTATAGAATAATCTCTTACAAAGTTTTTTAATTTAGATCAATTATTTTTCTGGATGTTCATTTTTATATATGCTCATTTTAATTAATCTAAATAAATGTTAATGTTTATTTGTTATTTTATTATATTTATGCAGTAATAATATCGAACTTTACGGTATGATAAATTGAAAATACAATACATAAATCAGGCTATTATTTTTTTTTATTTTAAATATTTTTATTTTGATAAAATATTAGAAACCTATATATATATATATATATATATATATATTATCTGAGTATAAATATATGGTTAGAAAATATGATTAAAAACATATAAAAATTTAAAAGAATTTATTTAATCTCAAAATGTATAATTAAAGAAATAAATAATTTGGTGAGAATCATGAGATTTTCAATTGATTTTTTTATATTAATTATTGATGATTTATATTTATTTTTAAAATTAAAAGTTTAAAAAAATAATAAATTCAGAATTAAAATAACGCTTTATACTAAATCTTATTAAAAATTAATTTTTTTTCCGAACAACTTATAGTAGAGAATACTATTGACACAAAATAGTTTTTTAAAATTAAAATTAATAATCTTATTCATGCTCGATAATATGTCCAAAAAAATTAAATAATTTAGTTATCTTATCAATTAAAAAAATTATTACCAAAATTTAAATATAAAATATTAGTTAATAACTTTGCATCTCAAAATTTTAAAAACTAAATTTTATATAAAATATTTATTTTTTAAAAAACTAATATTTATTTTTTAAAAATATTAAAACTTCAAATATTTTTTTCTTTCCTGTGACCTTAAATTGATTAAGACAGTTTTGATTAGATGTATAATTAATACTATCTAAGATCAGTCGTGTAGCAGTCACCTGGTAGATACTACAAGCTACAACCGTATCTTTATTTTATATTAATTTTCATCAATTGAGGTGAAGATTTGAATGAAATAGACATGTTAAATGCTACAAAACAAATAAAGTGCACTATATAAGATCCATTAAATGTAAAATTAACAATATCTAACAAGTAATCGTTATCATGTGTAGCAGGTAAGCCGACTGTGATTTAGATTTTAAATATTAAAATCTGATTCAGAAATAATGAATTTACATCACCTAAGCAACTTAAGGATATTTTAAATAATTCATATTCGGTAGAGTGCCCATTTTATAATTTTTACAAAAGATATGTCCATCTAACGATTCGTCAAAGTTGGGATGCTCTTTTAATTTTTGGCCTAAAAATAATTGATGCACTGTTAGTGCATGGTGTTCCTGGCACCCACATTGCTAATGTGAATTGTTACACTCTATGAAAAGCTTGTGCAGGAAGAGTTTTTATATCTCTAAAAGAGAAACAAGGTGGTAGGCTTTTGAGATATCACTCTAGACATCCCTTTAAAGAGGCTCTTTTACATGAAATTATTCTTAGACGATCATGTCTATATAAAAAAATTATTGCACTGTACAAATTCATCGTAGATTTTTTTTTCTTTTTCTTTTTTATCATGTGTATACTCTAGTTAAAGTTGGGGGAAAATGGCTGAGGTTCAAAATAGGGTTCTTGTCGTTCACAAAATCCTCACTATGTGATATAAACTCTAAGCAACAAACTTATCCTTGTTTAGTTTTATCATATTTGAAATTTTGTGTTTGTTGGCAAGGACGGAGCTAAGGCTGCTTCCTCTCAAAGAGGTGTAGGAATATAAAAATGAGAGGGAGAGAAGCGAATAGGGAGTCACAATACAGTCGCCCCTCCCCCCTCAACGAAAATACTCATCTTTCGTCCCTCCAAAATGAAATTTCTGACTTTGTTCTAGTTTGTGGGCAATTGTTAGCAACTTGAAGTGAAAATGCAAAATTTTACCTAGGTTTTCAATTTTTACGACCCAATTAATCTTAGAGATGACCAATCCAACCCCGTAGAAGTTTTTCATGAGTTTCCAAGGATAAATCCTGAAACTATAGTACCAAGGCCTCAACATTCGATCCCCACCGTCCCTGTAAGACCATCGAATGCCAAATCGATACTATGCTCATGAAGGTAAACTCGTAGACATTTTTTTTTATCCATGGGTACTTCACCCACTCAAGGGCGGAGCCACATATTACCATGCTCGGGCCGACAACCTTGAAGAAGAGGATTTCTATGATATCAAAAGTAGCTCGGGGGCTTTTTATCGATCAGCCAGCCCTGGACCGCGGCACCAAGTGTGTGTGTGTGTGTGGGGTGTGCAGTTTTTACAACCTTCCCACATGGCATGTTTCTCAATGCTTTATTGCTTTCTATCAAATGTTGGGTCATTTTAATAGCCTTTGAATTAACTCACACGCGCACGGCCAATTTAATAAGAATGAATGAATGAATTATTTATTTAATGTCTTTTCTAACAACCAACCCTTGATTTTGCAATGTGCTTTCAATGCACAAAAGCACTCCTCAACTTCAATCTTTCTCTTCTTTCATCTTGAGTTTTGGTTTTTGCTGCTCGAATTTGAAAGGGTAACCGACATGCTTCAAAATGGAGATCAATTGAATCCTAAAGTCAGGAATTTGCCTTGGGATGAAGCTTTTGTTTGCTTTCTCTTTATTTTTAATCTGTCTCCGCGACTAGTATCGGCAACGTTTTTATTAGTTATATGTAAGAATTGCTAATTGGATATTTGGCTAAGATAGGCTTCTTAGCATGTCTTTCTACAATGTTGCAACAATATTGTCGTTAGGTGTTGGGTTTATATTTATAGACTTTCCTATGAACATCGATATGACAATGTCAATTTGTAAATTTTCACTCAAAAGAAGTTTAACTCCAAACTCTAAACCTCAAACCCTAAATCATTAAATTTTTTATCCTCTAACCAATAAAACATTTTCAAACTTTGTATAGTATTCGGACGCTATGAACTTTTTTGGAAGAACATGGCGAGGCCTCGAAAACAGATTTTCCTATACAAAATTTGTATGTAACAAGCAACAAACAAATCTTCTTTCTATTGGTATTTTTTTAATAGATTGCTGGTGTTTTCCTTTTTGGCTGTTTTTGTTTTTTTAAAAGCAAAATGAGCTGGTATGTAGTCCCGTCACATCACGTCACGCTTATGCTCACCGCGGAGCCATCGACACGGAGATATCGGTCGGGGGCTTGAGCGCCTTGGTCCAGGCCAGCGAATCCAGGAAGAGCTTCGACACCACTCCGGCCGCCCACGTCATGTCCGGCCTCATCGCCGCGTCCGCCTCCACGCACCGCAGCGCCACCTGGATCAGCGCCTCCACCACCAACACTGGGAACGAGTCCCGCAGCCTCCGATCCACCCACTGCCTCACCCTCCCCTGCCGTCCCTCCTCCTCCACGCCGATCGCTTCCCTAGCCGTGTCGATCAGTAACACGGATTCAAAGTCCTCGCCGTCGAGTCTGCGTTCGCGCGGCTTCTTCCCGGAGATGAGCTCTAGGAGGACCACCCCGAAAGCGAACACATCGGACCGCCGCGATACGCTCCCGCCCGAGAGCAGCTCCGGCGCCATGTAATCTCTTGACCCCTCGATCCGCATCCCGCGACTGCCCGTCCTCCTGATTCCTGACGAAGAGGGAATCGAGTCGGCATCTCCGTTCGCTTCAGCATCGGGCGGTATCTCGCCGGCGAGGTCGGTGGCGCCAAAGTGGCAGATCCTGGCCCGGAAGCCGGGTTCGGTGACGATGATGGAAGAGCTCTTCAGTCGGTTGTGGACGCCGGCGGTGACGGAGGAATGGAGGTGTATGTATTCGAGGCCGGAGGCGAGGTCGGAAGCGATCTGCATCCGGGAGATCCAGGTGGAAAGCGGGGTGTAGCTAGGGTTCTTGGAATTTCGGAGGCAGTCGTCGAGGCTGGCGCCGGGGGTGTACTCGTAGACTAGGTAAACGTAGTCGCCGGCGATAGAGGCGCCGAGGAGGCGGGCGAGGCTGGAATGGTGGGACTTACCGAGGGCGGCGAGGCGGGCGGGGAGAGCGGCTGGGTCGGGGCCACGGAAGCGGCGTTGGAAGACGACGGCGTCCTTACCGCGGAGGAAACAGCGCCAGCCGGAGGAGCGGGGGAGACGATTGGAGCGGAAGCTGGAGGTGGCGGAGCAGAGCTCGGGGAAGGTGTAGAGGACGAGGGCTTCGGGAAGGGCCTCACGGAGGGAGGAGAGGCTGGATCCGGAAGATCCGGAGGAGGGGTTGGAGCCGGAGGCGGTAGCGCGGTATAGGCGAGGATCGCTAGTGGAGTAGGTGGGGAAGCCGCCGGAAGAGGTGGCGACGGCGGAGGCGGTGGCGGAGGAGGATCGAGATCTGGACCGCGGTCTGGGATCGGCGGTGTGGACGGCGGCCTTGGTCTTGCACATGGGGGGCGCTGAGACCATAGGGAAAGATTTGGAGCGCCTCCAGATCGCTCGCCGGGGGATGCGACCTCGGTGGATTGGAGATGGCAGCAGAAAAAGGGTAAAGTAAAAGGTCGGGTTCGAAGATGGCAGAAGCGGTACGCTTCCTCGCGGGAATAGAATTCTTCCTTTTCCCTTCTTCTTGCAATGGATATGGCTTTTTCGTTATCTAGTGTATTACGTATACGGCCTTTCTATCTGTTCGCCAATCGGATAAATTCGAAGCGGTTTCAAATGAGTCGAATCATATGTGATACGCCATGCTCAGCATGATGTGAATTATGCGTTGGTATAGCCTGTCAAAGACCAAGCGACCAAACTCTATTGTGCTCATTTGAGTTTACATTAACATTAGCAAACCACCTGATAGTCTACCCAGCCCCTGGCTTGACATCGACGACGAGGAGGGGCTGTTGGATTTATATGAGAAAGAGGAAGATAGCTCGGGAAGAACATAAAGAAAATAGTCTGAAGATTTTGTTTTTCCAAGCTATAAAATTTCTAACTCTTTTGCAAAAAGTGGAATCCGCCACTTTAACGGTCCCACATTGTGGGTCCCACGACTATCTGTGAAAAGGTAAATCGAGAAACGGCAGTTGATCACAACGCAGAAGGGTATTGCTTAGCTTCGTCAAGATTCGAACCCTTGCCATTTTCTATAAGTCTACTATATCGTAACCAACTCAGCTATGTTTCAGAAGTAACAATGTAACATAGCTCAAACTCAAGTCATGCTCAGGACTATCCCAATGCAAGCATGTAGTATGTTCAATCGAGAATGAGTTGTGTGTCAAGTCGAGCACAACCAAACGGATTATCCCACTACTTTAAAAATGGTCAAAAGTTATATTTTGACTAAAATAATTTTTAAAGTATTTTAGACAGATTAAGTTTAAAATTATTAAATTAATTTTAAAGGAATTTTACTGAAAATTTCTTAAAAGATTTCAGTAAATACTCCTCAAATTTCACCCTTACAATTCTTATTCTCATCCTCTTAGTTCTCTATCTTATTCTCTTATTCTCTACTAAACTCTTTATTTATTTATTTATTGTAATATCATTTATTTTATAATAATATTTTTCTTTAATATTCATAATTCCTCGTTGAGCCATCATTAATGTTGTAAGCATATGATGAGAACCCACCTAAACAATGCAACTCTTCCAACTAAGGTAAGATTTTACTTTTAAATGTTTTCCTCAACAATTATATAGTTAAAGAGTATTTTTTATAATCAATAATTATATATATATTGGGGCAATATAATAGAAGTGTTAGGATAATCATGAACTAAATGATTGAGTGTGATCTTGTTAGTAAATGATTTAAGGTAAATTTATCTTGTAACAATATTAAAATGTGCCAAATGTGCATGTGCTTGACAGTGCCACATAAAGATGATAAGTTCGACCAAGAGCTTGGCAGATTATAAAGCTCATGATTCAAATGGGGTTGAATTGGAAGATTGAAAAATC
Organism: Curcuma caesia; assembly: GCA_037834155.1. Classification (NCBI taxonomy): domain Eukaryota; kingdom Viridiplantae; phylum Streptophyta; class Magnoliopsida; order Zingiberales; family Zingiberaceae; genus Curcuma; species Curcuma caesia. The sequence goes on from JBBMKF010383127.1 coordinate 9,779, forward strand.
TAAAAGGGCAAAGGTTATCTAGAAGCTTGACAATTTTCTCGTGAGCTCTCTAGGTTGAGGTGTATGATTTGACAGAGTCAAATTGTGTTAACATGATTAAGTGATTGTTGGTTCAAGAGCTTGGAGACCTAGGACGAAGTGGACTTAAATGCAAAGTAAAGGATGACAAGGAACAAGTTTGGAGGGCTTAATACACATGAGAGACTAATGTCTAATAAGATGGACTCAAGGATGAAAAGTATAAAAAATACGGAAGAATCAAAGATATATGAGTTGTGAAGGATTGCAAGTGATTGTAATTGATGGTACCGGAATCATTTCCCAACTGACCAGGATTGCTTTCTGATCGATCAAACTTGATTTCTGAATACCTTACTGTTGGTAATGGGAGTAGTGGAAAATGTAAGTAGTTATCAAAATTGTCCACTTGCCTCATGATTTATACTACTACTCTCCATTCTTTATAAAAGTGTGCATCCAAGTTTCGGAAATGTGCTGCAAAATTTTTTCGGAAGTAGTGCGTCTTGCGAAAATTTCTCCGGAGGAGTAACATCTATTCATAGAGATTTAGTTTGTGAATAACAAAGTGTTGTTCGATCCGTAACGTCTTTCTGACGACAAGTACGAAAAATAAGATTGATAAAGAATCGTTGTAAGTGTTTACAATTTTAATTTTTTATTCGACAATTCATGCATTCGAAACAACAATGGTATCAAAGATAATTTTCGATTATCTCATGATCAATATGCCTAGGATCAAGCAGATTTAATATACATGTTTGATTTTATATATATATATGTTAGAATATTTAGGGTTAAATATAGAATAATTCGTTTTTGAATAAGTCCTTATGCTTGTATATAAATAAGGAGTTAACCCTTGTAATAAATTCATGATATTATTGTTTACAATATATATATATATATATCATGAGGTTTATCGATAATATGAAAATATTGTTCATCATTACACTAAGGTTGGTATTTTGCTAGGCGAAGCCAAGCCAATGCCCTCCTCCATCGTTGCTAATTGCAATTTCTTGATTTACCTCTTTACAGATGGTTATGGACTGACCGTGTTAGATCGTTGGGATGGTGGATTTCACCTTTTGCTGAAATGAATAGTAATTATACTATTCATGTAAAAAAAAATGATAAACAGTAAAATTTTATTTAGAAAAAGTGAACAATAATGATAATATATATATATAATTTACTGTTCATAAAAAAATTTGAAATGAATCAGTGCATGCATTTTTTTACTGTTCATGTATTTTTTTTCTGTATACTGTATAGGATTGTTTAGAGTACTAGGAGGGAGGGTAAATAGCGCTTCTTTACGTTTTCACTCTTTTTATGAAAAACCAAATCAGAATGTGCAGCAAAAAAGTATAACAAGAATAAACACACTTAGTTTATAGTCACAGACTGCTACTCCAAGGCTCACGATCAGTGATCATTTTCGACGGATAATCCACTAAATAACTCTTCTACAAAGGTGGAATCCGTCACCCCAGCGACCCCACACCCACGATCATCTGTGATGAGGTAAATCGAGAAGATGCAGTTGACCATAACAGATCCACTAAATAACTCCCTTCATACAAAAGGGAGCTTATCGCTTTTAAAAAAAATTTAGGATCGGTAGAGTTATACCATCTTAATAATGAAAGTACAATAAGCGAAACTTAATTACTGACAGGTAGTAATGAATTATAGAATTTGGTATAGTTCTTCGGCGTGACGATAGTGTTCCGGATGAAAGAATTTCATGCAGACAGTCGTTGTTGAGTTGTATTTGGTTGCTCCTAGGGTTCCCTCTTGAGGCTGCTTATATGGGTTGATCCGGATGCCTGGAAGCCTTTGTAGGCACCTCTACATCATCCCGTCGATTCACTTTCGATGCTAATTCAGCATCTTTCGGACGCCTGCATCCCTTCCAGGCGCCTAGATGCTAACGTGGAGGTTGTCGGATCAATTTTGACTCTGCAACGCGTTATCCAGATCCGGGCGCTTGGAACCTTTTTGAGCGCCTAGAGGCTGAGGTGTCTCGACCACTGTGACTTTGTCATCTCATTTGCCTCGCTGACCTGTTCCGCTGACGTTCGATCTCCTGTAACCAATCCAGGCGCCTGGACCATCCGGTCGATTGGATCCAAATAAGAACACTTAGAACATAAATTTCCAGCCTCTCCTTTCTTGCATTATAAGTTAGTCCAAAATTTAAAATACAGGAAGGAAAATAGTTTAACAAACTATTTTAATCTTGACTTCAGATTTTCAGTAAAACCCTAGGTTAGATTGACACCTACTGTTCCCCTTACCAAGAACGCATCCTCAACCACTCCACTTGGAAGAATTTACCTTGTGTCAACCAGGTCCTTCAGACTTGTTGTACTTTTACTTATCCTCGATCCTCGGCCCCCAAGTCTTCCACCGCTAGATGTCCAATCCTTCACACCCGTCTAGACTTCCTCCTGGTGCACTTGATCCACCAAGACTTCCTGTCTAGTCCTTCTGATTAGGACTTCTTTACCCAATCATCCAAATTAGGTTTTCCACCTAATCTAAAAAATTAGGATTTCCTTTGCTTAGCATTCAGCTAGAACTTCCACTGTGTAGCCGTAACTAAGATTTTTCTATGCAACCTGCACACTCAGTTAAACTCATCAAATCACTTGATATACTTAGCTTGAACCCTTTGACATTATCAAAATTTAAATTCGATCATCTGTTACTCCTTGCACCAATATACTATTCATATAAAAAAATCAAAATGAACCATGCATGGTTGAAATGCAAGCGATTGGGATGAACAATAACTTTTTCCTTTGAACATTTTTTATGTATGTTTATAAAAAAAATATATTACAAAAAAATATTTAAAAAAATTATAAATAATATCTATACTATTCACATGAAAAAATAAATTACTTTCGTGAACAGGGATAAACTGTTCATAAAAGGATGAATAAGAACTCTAAAAAAAATTTATTTCAATTGGCTTGAAATCGATGTATTTTTTTTACTGTTTAGGTGATTTTTTTTAGTGTAATTGGCAAGAAACCGAATTGGATTAAAAAAAATCTATTTGAGTTTAGGCAAAAGTCCAATTGGATTAGTTCAAATGAGGAGGACTTAAACTTGCACTCGAGATTCGATAATCCATTTAGACTCGATCAGTCAAGTACTACTAAGTATTTTGGTACTCAAGAGCACAACTGCCAAATGGTTTAGCGCGACTATCGAGTCGTGTCAAGTGACTTTGGCATGAGGATGTCGAATGAGACTCAAGATGATGAATTTGACTCAGACTCAAAATTAAACAACTTGGATTTGGCTGACTTACAAAATCGACATTGTTCGTAAATTGAGCGACTCGAGTATGCCGAGTGGGTACTCGAACTTGGTTAATAATGTGACTTAGGTTTACCGAGTGGGGATGCTAACTGAGTTGTCTGAGATGTACCTACTCAGATACATTAGACTTGAGGAGTTTGTTTTTTATCGGACTCGGGCAAATAAAGTGCAGTAGTGCTCGTGGTGCTCGGGAGGAGTTGATCACACTCGGACGATTTAGAATTTGGATTCAGTAGTTGATCGGATAGTCAACTAGAGATCCTAAAATCGAAAAAATTTATTTTTCTTAATTTTTTATATGTATTCTTAGTGTGTTAGTTATATGCTTATTATGAATTGAAATGAACCAGTTTTGTTACTGGTTAGTCAGTTTTGTACTGATTATATTCATTTTCAATTTCAGATGGCACAGATAATATGCACTATGATTGATCGTGATATATTACGAAATAAATTGAGGGAGGCTATTGAGGAGATAGTATATGATCCTATTTATGGAGTCAAAGGACACATGAGAAGACTTGATAAATTATTCTAGAGACTCGAGCAATAAGATTTTCCTATCCTGGATAATTATCGGATATGGGCTCTGGTTCAATTGCTACTGAAACGTCTCAATGAAGTAGCACACCATATATGGGGCGTTATGAAGGGAGCATAACGTACATGGAGATGAAAAAAGCTAATTTATCGTCTACTCTATGTGGATAGTTATGGAACACCTCCCCAGAGGATCCTAAAGAAATTGAGGTGGATACAGAAGAGAATCCAAATATAAATTTAAAGAATCAAGAAATCAGTCTGCCTGAGAATGCCCTAACTGAGTCAAGAAAGATAAGGATTATATTGATTACTACTGTGCTAGTGTTTGTCCTAGTGGGAGCAGTAGTGACCTATCTAGTTTTTTAGAGTTATTATGTTATGAGTTAGTAGAGTATATTATATGTTAACAAACTTATAAAAAGAGTATTATGTGCTAACAATCTTAAATTTAATGATAAGTTCATGTGATGGGATGTATGTAATATAATTAATCAATGTTGATTAGATTAGATAACACGAATGAATGATGAGTGGAAATATAATTATCACTTGATTTTGTATACCAAATCAAATTTGCATTGAATCAATCAAAAAAGATTATATACATATGATTTACATTGAATAGCTAATAATGTGTTTATTT
>JBBMKF010383238.1:0-14323 GCA_037834155.1 Curcuma caesia
AGTCTTTCGACCCTGCACACTTAGTAAAGAGATTAAAAATAACAACCTAACTTTAACCACTTTGTCATACATCAAAATCTGAGTTTGGTCGTTAGTGCAAACTGCACCAACAGGAAATATTTATTAATTTGACATAATTTAGATGTGATGCATGTCAAGAAAAAAAATTTTGATAATATCTTCAATACAGTGATGAATGTTCCTAGAAGAACTAAAAACGTCGTAAAATCACGTGAGGAATTAAAAGGACTGATTAACAGACTTGAGTTACATCAGAATAAAGTAACAAATCAATTTTCAAAGGCTTGTTTCCAAATCAAATTCCCTGATGGGTATGCTTCCAATATGGCCCGATGCATAGATATGAATAAGTTAAAAATGTTTAGAATGAAGAGTCATGTTTATCATGTGTTCATGCACTTATTCTAATAGCTTTTTATGGCCGGCTACCTAATAATATTTAACAATCACTTACAGAACTGAGTCTATTTTTTAGAGATTTATCTACTAGGTGTATTATAATGACCGATATGCTTAAGCTAAAAATTGACATTGTTGTCATACTATTTAAGATTTAGCACATATTCCCATCAAATTTTTTTGATTCAATGGAGCATCTACTCGTTCACCTATCTTACAAGGCACAACTAGCTGGTCCTGTGCAATATAGATGGATGTATCCATTTAAATGATTTTTGAGGAAATTAAAGAATAATATTCGTAACAAAATAAGAGTTTAAGGGTCAATATGTAATGCTTATTTAGTTGAAGAAACAACTTCTTAGAAATTTTGATAATGTTAAAATCAGACATCGTAAGTATCTTAGAAATTTTGATGATACTCAGCCGATTGACCCAACGATGTCTTCTATTTTTAAGTTTCTTGGTAAGCTAATTGGTGCATCTATTTTGAAATGGTTAAACCACAAGAATACCATGCTATAAGAACATACATACTACTAATTGTGAGGAGGTCAAATCGTACATAAGGTGAGTTGATTGATATAATGAAACACTAATCCCTTTTATTTGTTTGGTATCCTAATTGTCTTAAATTCACCTTTCATCCATCACAGATTCTATGAACAACAACTTCAGTATCAAAATCCATCAATCAGTGCAAGTGAGGTAGAGGAAAAGTTATAGATGAAATTTGTATTATGGTTTCAAATCTATATAAGTTAGAGAATAAATAATTTTTCATACATCAGTATTAAATTTTGACCTAATTTATATCATACTTACTATTGTAGGTAAACGATCATAGAATATCAAATATGAAAAATGAAAGGATAATCAATCTTGCATCTAGATTCCTCCGTAAGATACAAGTGTATTCTGGTTACTATGTTAATGGCTTCAAATTCCATATGGCACAACAGGATTCACACAGACTAACCTTTAATTCTAGTGTTTACATAAAAAAATCTATCAACAACAATAATTCTGAGTTTGATTATTACGGGAGACTTAAAGAAATCATCAAGGTTGAATATCCTATCTTACTCATAAAAAAGTGTGTGTTATTCAAATGTTCTTAGTATGATCCGACTCCTAGAATAGGTACTAGAATACATTCAAACTACAATTTAGTTGAGGTTAATGTAAACAAAAGGTTCAATAAGTTTGAACCTTTTATTTTTGCGGTCCAAGCGAGTTAGGTTTTCTATCTTGAATACCTGATGAAGGTAAAAAAAATTAGTGAATGGTTAGCAGTTTGTCGAACGAAGGATTGCTCGACCATAGAAATACCGAACTCCATCACAACCCAACAATATAATACATTTCAAAATGAAGTAAAGATGCATTTAGTAGATTTTCAGATTCAATCAATATCTAACTTACTTGTAGATGCTAATGCACCTTATCAAGAGATAGATGATGGAAAGATCTCTAACAGTGAGGAGCTTATTAAACTAATTGAGTCTAGCGAGGAGGATCCTGAAAATGTTAATATTGATGATTTAGATTGTAAGGATTATTGAATATTAGCATTATTATAAATTAATTCAGAACAAGTTAAAAATATTTATTTTGTTACATATAGATCTCATTAACGATTTGATTATTATTTTGAATGTGTATGTGTTATAATGTTATTATGCAGATATCAATATGTCTAATCAGGCAACAACACTCGGTGGCCAGACTGTCTTATGGGTTATTGAGGGTTGGTAAGTATTGGTGTTATTAGTAATTTTTAATTCATAAATTTTTATAACATATGTCTAATATTTATATGTTTTATACATTTTTACTCTAAATGATCATCATGTAGCAACATACATATATAGTAAATTTAAAGAAAGACTATATCTTTCTGGTACCACATGGAGACATGTAGACTAGGGCATGTGAAATTTTTACTACTAGGAGTTTTTGATAAGTTATTTTTATTATCAAGAGTTTTATTTGTTTATACTAATTTATACACTTTTTGTAGAAAAATATACCTGGGATCTAGGGCACGAGGAGGCATTTAAAGAAATTAGAATAATGTATGTGTCAAACTGTATAAGGACCTGCTATACAAATACAGAAGAAAGGGCGTAAAATCATCTTTTATCCCATATAATATTTGGGATGCATGGCAAGCCATCTGGGCTGCAGAAAGATGACAATCAAATTCAGCAACAACTCGTGCCAACAGAAACACCAAGCTAGCTGGCCCTAACACCGGATCCATAAAGCATACAATTGGATCTTGTTCCATCGTCTAGAATGTCATAGACTTAGTAAGTTTACAATTAATATATTTATATCAAAATTATTTAATTATTAATAATTTTATTTTAATTTAATTATATTATTTAAAATTCAAGAATATGAACTACAACGACCTCCTACTTGTTGAGATATTTTTACCAAGACAGAAAAGTTAAAGTATGGCACATTTGTTAATCCTCGATCACATGCATTAGATGTAAGAATTTAAATTTTAAACTTATTAAACTGTTAACAATGATTAGCTTTTCTAAGTTTATATCTTATATGAATTTATTTATAAATAGGATGAAATAACTACCAGAGTTGCACAAATGTCTCACTTGATAAAGAGGGAGGTGAGATACAGACTCTCCACTGACCAAGTAAATGAGATCTATTATGATGTAGTTGGTGAAAGAAAAAAGAGCTCCACCCTCTACATGTTATATTTAAGAGGAGTCTTAAAGTAATCACCTTATGGTCGTACTATTTATTGGATAAATAACAATTCACTATTTTAGTGCACATTCTCTGTGTTTAATTGGATCTTAAACTCATTTACTGAATGCCCACAATGCGATTTATAGCATGAGAGAATTTATGATTGAATCACAACTAGTGGGCATCTCTACATGTGCAATTTTGAAAGTATTGAAATTATCTCTAGTCGATGAATTGATAAGTATGGGCGTCATCAATGTATTGTATTAAATTCCTTGATTTACCAAGCAACTGTTCTTGCTAGCTAGAGACATTGAATGTTAAGAGTTAAATGTGGATGCTAGTTAAAGGTAACTAGTTCATTGGAATGACCTGCCGTGAGACTTCATGTGGTTTCCTTTTATGTCAATGAAGTTCTCAGTGCAGCTTAAGTGCGAGTTTCCTCAGACTTGCGGTATTCAAGTCACCTTGGTCGCGGAAGCTTATACTTTAACATCTTAAGTAAGCATCTCCAAGGAGGTGTGGACCCGAGATGATTGGGTATGAGTTGAAGTGCCCGAAGGTGTTTGAATAGCCCACAGAGGATTCACCGCTCTTTATAAAAGAGACGTATACCCTACGGCCGCTTGTTTGGATTGTTACTGAAAGTCTTTGGCCAAAGCAACACGTATTCTTGAACACGTGTACGAGTAACTCGAATCCTCAGAACAAGGAAGTAAGCTTGGGCTAGGTGTGACGTAGTCAGCCTAGTGGGGACTGACACACACAGACCATGTCCTGAACCAAGCGGGTATAAGACGGTGAAAGGAACGAGGCACGTTTCAGTAAAGCTGCTGAAGGGTTTAGAAATTGTTCTGAAATCAGTTATTGATTTTTCGGTCAATTGGGGATCATGATGTACTACTAGGTGCCACTCATGATCGATCCGAAATTAGGAGTTAATTTTGGACGGCCAACATAACCGGAAACCTATTGGGTCACACGCACAACAAGTTGTGGAAGGACTTAAATCGAGTTTGAGAATTTGATTCTTGGAACAGAATAAATTCGGTTAGACCGAACAAAGGTGTAGTGGTGAATTTCGTTTTACGAAGACGAAATAGATTAAAATCGGAATGTTCTGGTTATTGAACCAGTTGAATCGATTTGAACCTAAGTTGAACCAACTTGTTTTGGTTCATGATGAAAGGCATTTTGGAAAAATAAAGGGCGTGACAAGCTTCGTCTCGAGAAGACGAAACCAACGAAACTTGTTTGAGCCGAATCGGAGTCCGTTTGATTACAGAATCAAAGCTTTTGGTTATGAACCAACTTGAACCAGACCTGAACCCGGTTCAAGTCAAGCCCACATTGAACCCGGTTCAATAAAACCCTAAGTTTTTGCCAACCGGTTCAAGTGGCCGAAACTTCTTCTTCCCTTCTCCTTCACGCGCGCGCAACTTTCCTTCTCCACCGGGTTTCGTCCGCGAGCAAACAAGGAAGGATATCCGGTTGCAAGCTGTGATTTCAAGGGAAGATTGAGGGAGATCCTTTGTGATCTTCGTAAGCTTGGAAAGGAGGAGATTGCCGGTCAAACAAGGAAAGGATTTGGATCTTTTTCCAAGTCACCGGCGGCCAAGGAAGGTAAGCAATCGGTGGGTTTTGGTAGGCAATCGGTTCGGACTTTATAGGCAACTTGTTGGCCGAAGCCGAAGGGGGATTTTGCCGTTTTCCCTTGCTTCCCCTCCGGATTTTTGCCTCTCCCCTGTTCCTCTCTGTTCGCTGCCCCTTTTGGAACCGAACGGAGGCTTGGCTTGTTTTCGGCCACCGGAAAGCTTGCTGCCGCCGGCCTTGCTGGAGTTTGCTGCTGGTTTTTCTGCCGGAACTTGCTGCAGGCGTCCCTTTGCTGTTGCTTGCTGCTGCCGGCCAAGACAAACCTTGGTGAAGTTGCTGCAAGGAGGAAGAGCACTGCTGCTGCCTTTTGAAGATCACCGGAAATCAGATTACCGGCGATCGTTAGAAAACCCCGGAAACGAAAGCAACGTGTGTTGTTGCGCGTTTCCGATTTTAGGGTATTCTTCTGTATCGACCGTTGCTGATTTACGGCTAGTGACGTAACCAGCAACGCGACTCGTGCTTAAGAAGCTGTCCCGACAAACTTGGCGTGGATCACCGATAGAGTAACTCAACGGTTCATGCCCTTTCCGCTCAGAGTCATACAACAGGTATACCTAGAATAATGGTTATTCTGAAAAAATTTAAATTGCTATTATCTGTGCAATATGTTGTATCTTGCATGCGTACGATGTGTGTGCTGTAATAATTAGTTTATTACTTGTTTTGCTTCCGCTATATTCGTTTTTGAAACGCATAAATACGCGCAACGCACCAGGCCGATCCCAACATCTTTGACTTTTTCAAAGTTGTGGAAAAACTCCTTGTAGCACACATATTTGATGGAACTGGTATCAATCCACCATTGCTACGAGTTTTTGAACCTACTAGGTTCATTTTGGAGACCATGACATAGAGGTCCATGTATGGTCTCTCATTTAGGTTGGCCTCCTGCTTCTTCTTCGACTTCTTTCAATTTAAAGATTTATGACCAACGTGATTATAGTTGAAGCACTTCCTAGAGGATTTCTTCTTGCTTACGCCTCCTCTAGGTCCCACTTTGGAAGATTAGGATTCTTCCATTTCAAGATTTGTCCGTGCTCGATAACGTTGGCTTTAACATTCACCTAAGAGAATGATCACTTGTCAGAGCTTCGGTTGTCTTCTTTAATGCGAAGTCTAACAAGAGTTCATCCACGTTCATCTCCTTCCGCTTATGCTTTACGTAGTTCTTAAAGTCCTTCCAGGCGAGTGGTAGTTTCTCAATTATAGTAGCTATATGAAATGTTTCACTCAACACCATGTCTTCTAAGTGAGTAATTTTTTTCCCCATATCCTCTATTTTGTATTTTAGACCTCGAGACTCCCTCAATTGCTTTGTCATTCTCTTCATGCTATACACAGCAAACAACAAGTCGGTAAGGCAATTAAATATGTAGTTTTTGCATAGGAACTCTGAATGATTCCATGCTTCTAATATATTGATGGTTTGGACATCAGTAGCATCCTTAGTCGACTTGGGAGGCTCCTTCATAAAGAACCGGGCCAAGTCTAGCATAGTCAGGTAGAAGAGCATCTTCTGCTACCACCGCTTGAAGTATAACCCAATGAACTTCTCTGGCTTCTCCCCATGATTGATTGGAATATTTTCAATTGGGACAGAGGGGGCCTTCATGTGTTGAGCATTTTGCTTCTCAACATTTTTTGTGGCTATCTTAATAAAACAAAATTTGTTTTAAGATTGTTAGACAATCTTACTCTAATTCTGACTTCTTTCAAGATTGTTGCCAAAGTTACAAGGGAATAGTCTGAGTTAAAATTATAAATTGAAATCAGACTTATCTGTTAAGATGATGTTGATGATCTCAAGATGTTAGGCTGGGCTGGATAATCTGAGCTGTTGGGTTGTCTAAGTTGTCAGGGAAAGCTGAGTTGCCAAGAAGGTCAAGCTGCCAAGGAAGGCTAAATTGCTAGAGCTGCCAGGTGACCCAAGTGGATCAAGTCGCTGAGTGACTCGAGCAAGTCTAGCTCTCAAGTGGTCGTTGAGTGCCTCGAGTGGGTCTATCTCTTGAGTGACCCGAATGGGTTGAGCCACCGAGTAGCCCGAGCAAGTGTAACTTTTGAGTGACCCGAGTGGGACTAGCCAAATGTTGAGGCAGAGAGCTTTCGAATAAGAGCTTGAGCATTGTGCCAAATTACCGAGTTGGAAGGCCAGATAGTGAGGTGTTGCGCGAGTAGGCAAGATCATCGAGTAGATTGGGTTGCCAGGCGAGAGACACAGTTGTCAGACTGGAGGTGATGTTGTCGAGCGAGAAGGTGCATGCGTAGAGCACTACTGAGTCCTATGTTGGATACAATTTTTTTAAAACAGATTCGTCCTCTCTAATAGTGCTTCAAGGTCATGTTGGACATCTATTTTCTAGGATACAATGACACGACTACATATACACCTAAGCATCGATTATTCATAATGAATTAAGTATATACGCAAACACTATCACAAAAGATATGTCTAGCGGTTACCTAACATGGAGAAAGAGAATGTGAGGAAATAGATGGAACTTTTACTACTTAAATGCTCTGCTTATCTATGGATATGTCTTTCTACCAAAAGAGAAGCATCCTTATATAAGAGTTCATATCCTTGACTACATTGAATGGTTGAGTAATGATTATTCATTTCCTCTATCCACTCAGGTCTCCAATAGTCAATCATTAATAGTCGATCATTTCACTTAGGCGGTTACATATTAGTCATTCATTATCGACTATTTTAGATTGGTATATTAATGTACTATTACGCACTTAAGAAAATAGTAAAATGGGTTCGGTGATAAAATATAAATTGTTTTTGTCCCGACTAATTTGACATTCGAACAAAGTTATGCTCAGACCATCTAAGCTAGACTATAAACAACAGCCAAGTTGATCACAACCTCCTAGTTAATGTGATCCATAGCTAGGCTCAGGGGCGGAGCTAGGGGGCGCCTGGGGGCGGTCGCCCCCCCTACCCGTTGGGAAAACCAGCAAGAAGGCGAGGAGCGTGAAGGCGGACGATTTCAGAATCGCCATTGCCGCAATGCCGCTTCCCTCTGCGTCTTCCTCGATCGCCAGCCGAGAGAGAGACAGAGAGAGTGAGGGAATAATTGATACGCCTTCCACTCCACTAGCATAATTAATTTTTTTAAAAATATAATATAATACAAAATTAACATTTAAAAAAAATGTATATAAAAATTAAACAGCTATAAAAATCAAAAGTATTTGAATAAAACAACGCTTGTTTATGTTATTTTAACTTGTTGTAACAATTATATTATAACTACTAAAAATAAATGGATTTAACTTAATAAAAATTTATTACATATATAATTAAATTTATTAAAATTATTCAAAATTATTTTATATTTATTAAAACAGTATATAATATTTTAAAACGATTTTAATTAAGGTAAAATATTTTTTTGATAATTTTAAATAATTTTGACAAAATTAATTAAGAAATTATGTAAAAGCGTTCCAAAATATTTGTTTTATTAGTGTGACAATGCGATGTTAAAAAATGACCCCTCCTCAATAAAAATTCTGGCTCCGCTCCTGAAATTGAGTATCATATTCTGATTTTATCCTTATGTAAAACTCCTCGTGGCATTGTTATCTGAACCAAATTTACAACCCGGACTTCTTCATTTTTTTTCCTCGTAAAAATTCAAAATCCTGACGCTGGAGCCATTTTCTACTTGCGTGACAACTTTAATTTTTTTCGATCAATTTCTAATCGAACACCGTCAGCTCTAGCAATTCATCCTAACATTCCACCCCGCCAAAGCTCATGTGTTTATCCCCGCTTCTTTGTTCCCAGCACTACTTTTACCCCGACTTTTCTAATTCCCGACAGCACCACCTTTACCTCGACTTCTTTGTTTACCGACCTCATCACCTTCAACATCTTCTTTGTTCCCCGTCAACACCACCTTTATCGGCTTCACCACCTTCAACGACTTTATTGCTCATCTGCTTCACTTCCTTTGGTGGGTTTTCTCTTTTCCAACATCACCACCTTCACCTATTTCTCTATTCACTAGCAACACCACCTTCACTTTCACCACATTCACTTCGGGATAATGTCAAAGTTTTAAGATTACAACTTGTCATCATCTTGAAAGATAATTTTTTTTAAGGTATACGTTATTTATTTATGCATTGTTACCCCATTGTTATAGCGTTAGTGATTAACTTTAGTTGAACTTAGTTTTATAATATCTATTTGATTGAATTTTACAAAGCTCAATTGTTATTTTGATATGCAATAGGAAATTAAAAAGTTTAGATCAACTTACGTAAGAGAGATTCAATTATTAAGTTTGGATAAAAAGTTACATTGAATGAATAAGTTTGGACATTTAGAAAAATTTTTTTCCGAAACTACCACAAAGGAAAAGGGAAAGGGAAAAGGAAAGAGTTGCTGATGTAATCGACCTCTAAGATTTTGATATTTATGTGATAATATATTTAATGAAGGTTGGTCAAGGTTGATCTAGTCAAGTGTGAAGTCTAGTCAGGTCAAGATTGACTAGATAACTAGCAAAGAGAAAGTCCAAGCATGTAAAGGATGATCAGATGCTTGGCAAGAGAAAAACTTCTTCTGCAACGGCGCAAAAATTTTGATGAAGTTTGTTTTATGGGAATGTTTTATTTATATAATTTATTCCCTTATTTGTTGTCTCTCACTCCCATCAAAATTAATTAATATTTATTTAACAAACCCCTAACTATCGCTTAAGTAATATAGAGAGGTCCGGGTCGTCTCTCTTGGACTCAATGATCGAAAGTTAATCTAGACCATTGGTGTGGGGTCTTTTATTTGTTGATCATTATTATTCACTCCTAATTATCTACACAATCCATTTATTGATAATTGAACCCTACAATCTGGTAAAACCTATGATACATTCAAACAACAACCCTATTTACATGAATATGCGATAAGTTCCACAAATCTACAAATTACTCTACAAATACACATACATTAATCGAATACAACATGGATTTATCACACAACTATACATACATAGACAACAAACATACAACATATACAACATGAATTTATCGTGCAACATATACAAACATACATTCTAAATTACACATCATATGTTATACAACAACATACCTACAATGTATATCTACAATCTCATACAATTACATAATACATGTGCACATGAAGCAGCCAGATGTTTAAACTGCATCAAAAAGGAAAAACAAATCAAAACCCTTTCCTTCTAGAATGAACGTTTATCTAAATTAAATGAGAAATTAGTTGCTATTTTATAAAGGGAAGGTTTTCTTATCCAACTAGCCACCATGCAGAAGATCCTCATCTGGAAGAAGTTTCAATTAATGTGATGAGGAGAGGATGTGACATAAGTTGCTATAATCTCAGGACCACTTTTAAAGATACATCTAAAGGGCTAGCAATAGGAAGAAGAGCTAGAGAGGAATAAAGGAGGATGTGGGGGAGGGGGGGAGGGGGGGGGGTTAACTTGGAGATAAACTATAGGGCAATGGATTTTGATATGCAAGAAGAGGATACTATTATATTAATTGGCGATGAGATTGATGAAGAATAGGAAACCCATAAAAGGCAAGAAAGAGAAAAATAAAGTAATACTTTGAGATTGGACACTATTAAAGTAAGTTAATATTTATGTAGTAATATTTAAGTTTGATAGTAATTGCATTTTCATTGATTAGATTTTTTGTTGTGTTGTGTTTATTTGTAGTATCTCAAAAGACAATTTAAAGAAACAAAAAAAATGAGAAGAAGATGTGGCCTACTTGATATTAGTGCTTCAAAATTTGAAATAGTCCACTTCTGCCTTTGGATGGGAGGGAGGTTACAACTCATTGACAATAGATAGCTTCCTCTCATGTGTATTAGGTAGCATATTTACAGACAGGGAAGTAATCGACGCTTACATTTCATTACTCTTCAAGGAATCGTCTAGTAGGTCATATAATAAATCTATATATTGCTCAACCAGATCCATGGTAAAAAATTCACTTCATATTATACTTTTTATTATGTTTGTGATATTATTACACTAATTTATGATTATTGTAGGATCGTTGGGTGCTTGCTACAGGGGGGTGAATAGCGCATTCTTTTCATTCGTTCGCTCTATTGCTTAATACAGAAAACTTAACAACGGAATTGGTAAACAATGCAAGAGGACTCACGAATTTACTTGATTCCTAACCCTCTAGGGTTAGTACATCCAAGATCTATATACGAGAGGTATCCATCCACTAGTGGTTTCCTTTTCAAACCTTGTTTAGAGGCGGAGAAACCAATCTTACAGTCTGAAATAGTAATAAAAAGAATAAAGAACAAGATAATAAGACTTAAATAAATTAACCAATCTCGAGTAAGCTGATTCGGAAGTCTTAAGCGCAGCGTACCCTTCCTGGAACTTCCTTGGTCGCACGAGCCTGGCTCCGTTCGCGTTCAGCAGCACCGCATGATGAAGAATGAGTAGTAGAGTCGTTGTTCTTATGGTGCACGTTCAACCTCCTTATATAGAGTCTTCCTGACACTTGGATTCTTATCTGGGCGCCTGGATAAGATCCGATCGGATCTCCTCAGACTCTATCTGGGTTGATTCTTCATGATCCGGGCGCCTAGGCCTTCCAGGGGCACCTAGACCGTTCGATTGCCTGGAATAACATCCGGGCGCCCGAATCCATTTAACTCGGGTTTGACCTTAGTTGACCCCGGGCTTGATTTGACTGCTTCTGTGTATTCCTCTTATGTTTTTTTCATTTTGCTTCCAGCTCCTAGTTCTTGCAAGATAAACATATAAACACGCAAGCACCTTAAACCTACCTGTAGTCCGTCTGACCTACTAGGCTTACCTAAGCCTTATCCTGTAGGTCTAACCAACTAGCTTACCCATGCCTAACTCCCCGTTAAGACTAGTCACTTCCATTGGTAGACTTCTCACCTACCAAACATCCAATTTAGACTTTTCCTTGCTTAACCTACAGTTTTGACTTTTTTTACCTAATCCTTTAGATCAGGACTTCTCCTAGCCTCCAACTAGGACTTCCTTGCCCAATCCTCCAGATCAAGACTTCTTCTGCCTAGCCTCCAACTAGGACTTTCCCTGCCTAGCCTCTAACTAGGACTTTCCCTACCTAGCCTCCAACTAAGACTTTCCTTTACCTGGTCTAACTAACTAAGACTTCTCGCTAATCTTTTGGTCAACCTTGACTTGACTAGACTTCACTCACATCCAAACATTAGGTCATGTTTGGACCAACCCTTGGTCAAACACACCTGACCTAGGTGTATTGTCAAACATCGAAACTCTGGGGACAGACTAATGCTCCTTGCACCAACAATCTCCCCCTTTTGATGTTTGACAATTTCTTAAGTTAATTTAGGTAAGGTTTATTAGCTTGGGAGAAATCTAGATTTTTAACTTAAGTCTCTTCTCCCCCTTTTCATACATCAAAAAGAATTTGAATTTTGCACCAACAATAAAGGTTTTCCTATGGTCACAACTTAGTCTAGATAGTTCATGAAACACCTTAGTAGATGTCAAAAGTGATTTTTAATATAATTTTTCAAGAGATTTCCAAAAAGAATTTTCAATATAATTTTTTTAAAAAATTTTCAAACCAGGTCTTTAAAAACTTTTTAAAAATATTTCATAACACTACAAAAATATAGCCCTTTTGCGACGAATTTTGTGACAAAAACATAAAAAAATTTTGTCATAAAATATTTTTGCGACAAAAATTTATTCGTTGCAAATAGCTCGTCGCAAACATCTACGACGAAAAAATCACATATTAACAATTAAATACATCCTAATTAGCAAACAATATAGCAAACACATCCTAATTAGCAAACAATACAACAAACACATCCTAATTAACAAACACATCCTAATATTAACATTCATAATCATACATACAATATCATCTCCAAAGATATAATAAAGTATCAAACTATCCAATACATCCTCCAAACATATAATAAAGTGTCAAAACATCCATCAATAATAAAAAACATATCATCAATAATAAAGTCTTCGAATGACAAGAAATAAAAGTATCACCATCCACGGCATCGACTTCGGATAATACTTTCCGCTTCACTCTCTTCTCTATTGAATCTTCTTTTTCTTTTCCTACATCAAAAAATAAAAAAAATATAATATTATTTTATACAAATTAATTATATGTAAAAGCTTACCTGACTGTCATCCGATCCTTAGTTTCAATAATCCTATTCGAAATAAAATAATAATATTAATTAATAAAAAAACTAAAAAATTTACAAATAGAAAAAAAATTAAAGCAATACTAATTATGAGAAAAATTATAATAATACACAACTAAGCTATGAAGAATCATCGTCGTCACCGTCATTGCCGGAAACAGGAAGAAGCTGACTCAGAGCGGAGCTTAACTGAAGATGGTGTATAATAAAATCCTGTTGTTTATGCATTTCTCTCATTTCTTCATATCTTTGCAAAATTATGCCTTTTAAATTAGAGACTTCTTCAGTTAGGTTTTCTATCTGTGCCCTCATTGCTGGTGGGGTGGAAGAAGATGTGTCAGCAACTCGATGAGTTCTACTCAGAGAACCCATTCCCAATATTCTCCCCCCTTGGATCGTCTACTCTATTAGATTTGAGAGGTGTCCTAAGACAATCGTCTTATGATCATACTATTTATTAGATAAATAACAATTCACTGTTTGAGTGCAGTCGTACAATATTGTTTTTCTTGAATAGTTGAGTCGACTCAGGCTAGCTATAAAAGAAGGACGCGAGCAACAGCCGTACAATACTATTTTTCTTACTTCCAAGCTCCGTTCTCATGACTCCCAAGTGTGTCTTCCTCGACATCGGTGTCGTACACGATCCAGATCATCCTGAGACCAGTCGATACGCCGAGAACAACTTTTGGGGAGTTCCAATGCAATCAAAAGTCGGTAAAAGTTTATTAAGTTGCATATTAAATTGTACAGAGCTTTGAAAATGTGATTTTCTGTACTTCGTTACACTTGCTGCCGTAAGGGGCAAGTGCATTAGTGAATTTGCCCGCAGTAAACGGTCAAGGACCATGGATCTTGGAGTATCAGTCTTGGGCTGTGAACCAAGTAAACAAAAGTGTCATATTTCTTTTCTCTTTGCTGTTCTGCTTCTGCAAGTATTTTTAAATCGCTTTCGCACGCATCTTCGAACTCCGAGTTTATAAAATCGAAAAGCATTAAACACGCTATTCACCCCCCTCTCTAGCGTGTTTTTGATCCTACACCCACGGTATCCCCCGTCTAATATCCTCTGCGCTTGTATGACAGAGATAATGGATACGACATCACTCTGAGTACCCACGAATTCCCAAACGGGTTGATCCGGAGGTCGGAAGGTAACCACTCTAGCTCGGCAATCCATGGTAGCATAATAGGTGGCTAATCAGTCCATACCCAGAATGATGTCAAACTTCATCATATCCAGCACCTGAAGGTCCACTGTAAGAGTATGACCGTCGAAATCCAACAGACATCCCC
>JBBMKF010383345.1:0-14321 GCA_037834155.1 Curcuma caesia
TCTGAAAATGCACTGAGATTCCTCCGATACAAACAGTTTCAGCAAGCTAATCCAAAGATGCGGATCCAGTGATGATTCAGCAAGCTAATCAAGCAAATCTTATGATTTAATGAGTTAAATAAATTATTTTAAAGATTCCTTTTATATTGCTGAGTGATCATTGTAAATTAAAAATTATTTATACCACTACTAGAATATTCACGATTAGTGATAGAATTTTCCATCGCTAAATTATTTATCATTGATGTCATTTAGTAACGAAATTAAATTTTCATTGCTAAATATAGTCATGAAATATTAAAAAAATTAATTTTGTCGCTAATAATAGCGATAGAAATTTAATTTCATCATTATGTTTAGTGATAGAAATTAAATATCTGCCACTAATTAACGATGAAAATTTAATTCCGTCGTTAACACTACAAACAAAATGCACTGTTCCGTCTCTGATTTAGTGACGGAATTAAACATCCATCGCTAATTTTAGTGATAGATTAAATTTTTCATTGTTAATTAGCGCAAAAAATTTAAATTTTCCTCGTTAATACCTATTATATTATTCAACTTCGTTTTCATTTATCATACTTTCCTGTTTATATTTTCATAAATAATCCTAAACTATCACAGGTGATGCACTATAAAAAAAATCACAAATAGCGACAGATTTAGCGACCGATTAAATTTTGATCGTTATTTTAGCGATCGATTTTTAACTTCAATTGCTAAATAGCGACCGAATTATAATTGGTTGCTAAAATAGCGATCGAAATTTAATCAGTCGTTATATTAGCGATGGAAATTTAATCGGTCATAAATTTACGATCGAAGTTAAAACTCAATCGCTATTTAACCACGGAAATGAAATTTCAGTCGTTAAAATAGCGATCGAAATTTAACTGGGTCGGTAATTTTAGAATTGGACGATATGGGACGAATTTAGCGATCGAATTTTGATTCGGTCGTTAATATTTAGCGACCTAATGTTGGATCGGTCGCGCACTAAATTAGCAACCGAATGACGTTCGATCGCTAAAATAGCGACCAAACCGGAGTTTGGTTGCTAATTTTATTTCCTAAAATGCACGTGACTTCTTTTTCTCTGCTCCCTCCCAAACCCTAAACACACGCACGCGATTTCTTCTCTTCTCTTCTGTCTGTTGTGCGCCAATCTCTCTGATCTCTCTGATCTCCTCCTTCGGCGCGATTTTCCCGGCGAGATCTCCTTCTCCGATGTCTCCGGTAAACCATAAATTTTTTTCCCTTTGATCCCCTTGGGCGCGGCCCCACGGTCGACCTCTTGCGCGACCGGTCGCCGGGTCTAGTGGCACGGCCGGCCGCTAGGCTGGTGGCGTGGTCGGCCGCAGGGCTGGCGTGAGTGCGGGTGATCTGGTGGCGCGGCCGGCCACTAGCCAATATCTTTGATCATCGCCCCAAGTTATCAATAAGTCCCTCGCAAACAAAGCAAAGCAATGGATTTTGCTTCCATCAACCACCCAATGCTTCAACGTACATCACAAGTGCTCCACCCACTCGATCGGCACCTCCGTTGTGGTTTGGTACTGTTCTTGGGTTCTTGAGATGGTTTCTTGGGTTCTTGAGATGGTGCTAAACCCATTTGGCTTCTTATTCTAACATTCCTTTGCCAATAGGAGTTTATATAGATGCTTCTTGGAGCAGCTTTTGTTCATGAGCTGATTCCCATGACAAAAATAAGTTTGATTGAAACCAAATACTACTCAATTATCTTCCTCGTGTAATGTTCTTCCCATGCCTTGGAGTGGAGGAATCTCTAAAGTCATCAACCGCAAAGAAAAGAGGGAGAAGAAAAGGCTGTTGATGCGAGTAATATGGAATAACTTTAGCTTAATAGTTCTAAGGGAATCAAAGTTCAAAATCTCAGTGAAATAATTCACCATTTTTTTTTTGTTCATTCTTCTTCACAATTCTCACGTATTTAATTCCCGCATTCTTCTTCGTGATATTAATTTGTTCCAACTATATACATGATCTGAGCACCATCTTCTGTCCATTTGGGATCTATTCTGTTAGTGGTACATTTAATTTTGAATTTAAAATATCTTAATTATTTTAAGTTTAAGTGGAATTATGGTTTAATTAGGTTTATGTTATGAAGTTTGCATGTTTAGCTTTATGCATTTATTAATATCGTAATTATTTTCTCATTAGGTTAAAATGTATAGGAATAAAGCTGGGATGTATAATAGATTAGAGAATGGTATTACTGATGAATATTTTGATGGAGTTAAAAATTTTGTAGAATTTGCTGAGTGTTATCCAAAGTGTATGAATGGTGATCATTTACGGTGTCTGTGTAATAATTGCAAATGTAGAAATACAGCTTTCCATGATGAGGATACTGTGAAAGTGCATCTATGTAAAAACTGGTATTATCATGAAGAACCTTAATTATATGTTTGAGCCAATTGGGCATTCTAGTGCTTCGTCATCTAATTATATTATTCAACATGAATCATCATTTGCCCAAGATGATTCATCATTTAATGACAATACAATGCATTCAATGGTTTATGATACGATGAATGCATTTGATTATCAAAATGTTGATGAAATACCAACACCTGAAATCCAAAAATTATATGACATGTTAAATGCTAGTGAAAGAGAAGTATAAGAAGACATTTCTTTTGGTCATTCCCAGTTATCAGCTACTACGAGACTACTGACCATCAAAGCATACCATCATTTCTCTGAATGATGTTATGATGATATTTGTCAATTGATGTCAAAGTTGCTCCCTATTGATAATATAATGACTGACAGTTTTTATAATATAAAAAAATTGATCAGGGGTTTAGGTCGCTAAATTGTAGTGACCGAATCTGAATTTGATAGCTAATATAATGACATGACAGTTTTTATGCTCCCTACTTATGTCAGAGTTCCTAATTAGCGATCAAATCTGAATTCGATCGCTAAATTTAGCGATCGAAATCAGTTTCAGTCGCTAATTTTAGTGACCGAATTGAAAATCGATTGCTAAATCGAATTACGATGAATTTTTTTATCGATCGCTAATCGATCATTAATTGAGTTTAGTGACCGATTAGCGATCGAATTTTCAGTCGTTAATCGCGATTATTCTTGTAGTGCATCACTCTTTCAAAAATTATTAAAATAACAGGGACAAAAAATATTTTATCTCCATAATACACCTCTTATTTCAGTGTTGTTATAGCAGCTATCAATAGCTACTATAATGTGTAGATGTTATTATATAGTTGCTATAATGTATAATATTTAATACAATACTCTCAGTGTTGTACCAATTAATTAGTAGTTTCTATAACTGTTTTAAAATAATTTTGATAAAGTTTAACTAATTTTAAATAAATTGATAAATAATATTTTGATATAATAGTACTTAGAGTTTAAAATTTTAAAGGCACCAATGATTTTGATCAAAATTGCACCATCTCAGAGTAGTTTTATCTAAAATAGAACACATAGTGATATTTGATGTATAAATTAACGAAAGTGAGTGTCTTTTCGATGATATGAATAAAGGGATGTCTTTTAAAAAAATAAAATCTTTTTCCACAATTTTGGGTTGATAAAATTTGGCAAAAAAAAATCAATCTATAAATAGATTGACAATCCATCCTTAACACAATCCTATATCTACTACACGACAAACAACATCACGACTTTCACACGATTCACTCATTTGACGATCTATCTTCCCGAGTAAATTAAGCACACATGACGACTACTTCCTTACTTCACCACCTCAAAAAAGGGGGAGACAAGCCCCCACTAAACATGTTAATCCTATCCAATTAATGTACTTGTTGTTTAGTCAAATTTAAGCCTAACACACTTATCTCACTTTCCATTATCAATAAACATTTGTTTTAGTAGCTTCTTTATCACCTTTTTTTTTTGCCTAAAATAGGCAGAAAATTAGGACAGGAGAAGCTTTGTTTGCACATGCAATTGCTTGCTTGTCTAACAAAAGTTCTTATAGTTTACATTGCTTGATCAGGTAGGATTGGGTTGCTATTTATAAACTAAATGATTCTCAATTGTACTTTACTATTTGTTTAGTATTCAGTTTGATAAAGCTCGTTTATATTCGTTCAATAGTAAAAAAAATAGGTAAATAAGTTTGAACACCAATAAGCTTGGTTTGTTAACATTCATGATTTCAAGTATTAGATATATGTTTAATCTAATTTATAAGGACAACAACACTGTCACTTGAGCTCGATAAAATTTTTAATAGATAGACTTGTTTACACCCCTAATAACACCCAAGGATAGTGAGTTTATGACAATTTAATAACTATTTGATAACTATTTAGTATCAAACATGAAGGTGAAGGAACAAAATGGTTAGGATCGGTCGAATGATAGGAAATTGCTACCGAGAAATGAGGCGAGGTGGGTCATTATACATCATACACCTTCGCTAAAACACAAACTAAGAGAGGGGACAAGCAATATGCAAATCACATGCACCATAGTTTTTTCTCCTTTGTCCTTAGCTAGGGTTTTTTCGAGTCGATAATCTAGCGAAAAGAATACATAACAAAAGCATGAACTCTTTATTAGATTGGCAACTTGGCATTGTCCTCTTTTGACCAATAATAGTGCAAGTGTCCCCTTAGCCTTTCATTGCCATCAATCAATTAGATGAACTTGTGAGCCCCCTTGGACCCCCACAACCATATCACATTCAAATTGATCACATTTCTCGCTATGTGCGAAAGCACATTGTGTGTAGGGGAATAGGCTACTGGTCGGACTCCCTTATCCACTCGATATCGAGATGGCGGAGGAGCAAGGGATGAGATCGACAAGCTGTGGTCCAAGCTTGGTCCACTCTACCCTCATACCGATATTCACGGAACTAGACTTGCTTGAGGGCTACCACAAAAAGATCTTCCATCCTTCTATTCATAGTAGTCGTGGCTTGTTCCATGACTAGGAATCGTCCCATGTGGTGACGTAATCATATTTAGGACTAGTAGATCACGAGAGCATCGCAAAAGAAACAATTATGAAAATTATGAAAATAAACAATAATGCAATACTTCACTTAGGCATTGGTAGCTTGAACCATCAAATGCCTTGAAGTCACGCCCGTAGAGTACTCCAATGCAAGTCTTTTGTCGAGTTAGGATTTCAAGTGGAGTCTCTACAAGTCCTTAAACCCCTTAACCCCTAAAGGTTAAGGTATAAATAGTCCCCTCTCTTGTAAAACTCTTCTTTTACATGGTCATTCAATACTTTCAATGATCAATGATCAGCAAATATTTCGATACTTTCAAATGATTCTTCCATGTCAACTTGCACAGATCGATCGAAATCCATGCCGGAATATATTCTCCTCAATGTATGCCAGTGAAAAAAAACACAAACAAACAGTGAAGATCGAAAAACAAAAGCATGTTGTGTGGCAAGAGTTTATGATGATGCCCTTCAGTTACATTTCAGATGAATTTTTCAGTAACTATTAGGATACAACTAATGCTTATCATCCTAATGCCTTCGAATCTAAGAGATTCAAGCCTTTTGACTATAAAAATCTATTGATCATCTCTCTCTCGAAACATAAGCACACACACATTTAAGGGAAACCATGGCTAGATTCTTTGGACTTAACTCATTTGTCCTCATTATGAGAAATCAAGAACATATTCCTGCTTGGGAGATGGATGAGATAGCTGGTGTTACTCCTTACAGATCATGGACAGAGAATGATGAATTTCAACCAAACAATTGTATGCCATTGTCAGATGGAACAAGGTTCCTTCATATCAGTCTTATTCTCAAGAGTCACAATCATGAATCACCCACTCACTTCCCTTCCCTTCCCTTCCCTGAGATCACCATTTACCAGTAGGTTTAATAATCCATGGCAGAATGAGAGATTAAGCAAGAGTTTTGTGTTTGGTTTGCTGCTACTGGCACTGAACAGAAACAAAAGGCACACAGAAGACCCACCTCCATTAATCATCTCCTTCCCCTTCCTTCCTTATAAATAACTGCAGCATCATCCTGCCTTGATAGTCTGTAGTACACCAGTCCTGCTCTCAGCTTCAAGAGATGGTGGACATTCAAAGTTCCAGAAAGGATTCAGAAACCTCTGTTGATTGGAGAGGCAAACCTTGCATGCCTAACAAGCATGGTGGCATGAGAGCTGCCTTCTTTGTCCTAGGTCTCTCTCTCTCTCTGTGTCTCTCTCTCTCTGTCTCTGTGTGTGTGAGAGAGAAGATTGACTGGTAATTTGGTGATTGCAGGGATTCAAGCATTTGAGATCATGGCAATTGCGGCAGTTGGGAACAACCTCATCACCTACGTGTTCAACGAGATGCATTTCTCGTTGTCGAAGTCGGCGAATATAGTGACCAATTTTGTAGGGACGATCTTCCTCCTGTCTCTGCTCGGCGGCTTCCTCTCGGATTCCTATCTGGGGAGCTTCTGGACCATGCTGATATTCGGATTCGTGGAGCTCTCAGTGAGTCCTAAGCTAACTGAAATCTCTACGACCTTCGAGTGTTCCGGCCGGCGGCTAATCCTTGAAGTGTTTTCGCAGGGATTCATGCTGCTGTCGGTGCAAGCTCATCTTCCCCAGCTGAGGCCACCCTCATGCAGCATGACGTCGCCGGAGGAGCATTGCGAGGAGGCCAAGGGGTTCAAGGCCACTGTCTTCTTCGTCGCCCTCTACTTGGTGGCCTTAGGAAGCGGGTGCCTGAAGCCCAACATGATCTCCCATGGAGCTGACCAATTCAGGAAAGACGATCCCGTTCAGTCGAAGAAGCTCTCGACGTACTTCAACACAGCCTACTTCAGCTTCTGCGTAGGGGAGCTCATCGCCCTCACTCTCCTCATCTGGGTACAGACGAGGTCAGGGATGGACGTGGGGTTTGGTGTCTCAGCAGGCGCCATGGCCGTCGGGCTCGGCATCATGATCGCCGGCGCCGTCTTCTACCGGAACAAACGCCCACAAGGCAGCATCTTTACACCAATCGCAAGGGTAGACTTCTTCTTCTTCTTCTTCTTCAAATCTAGAGAAGAGGATTTTGAACTGAAAACAAACTTGCAGGTCCTTGTAGCTGCATTCAGCAAGAGAAAGCAAATCTGCCCTTCGAGTTCTGAACCCCATGCAGGTCCTTGCAGGTTCTTGGACAAGGCATGTCTCAAAAGTGAAGACGATGGCAGCAACACGAAGGAGAGCCAATGGAGACTCTGCACGGTTTCGGAAGTGGAGCAAGTTAAGATCCTCATCTCGGTGGTTCCGATCTTCGCTTGCACCATCATCTTCAACACCATCCTGGCGCAGCTGCAGACCTTCTCCGTGCAGCAAGGAAGTGCCATGGACACCAAGGTGAGCGACTCATTCCATGTGCCCCCTGCGTCACTCCAGGCCATCCCCTACATCATGCTCATCGCGCTGGTGCCCATCTACGAGACCTGCTTCGTTCCTCTGGCTCGGAAGTTCACCGGAACCGGCACCGGGATCACTCCCCTGCAGCGCATTGGGGTGGGGCTGTTCATGGTGACATTCTCCATGGTGGCTGCAGCCGTGATCGAGAAGAAGAGGAGGGACACGTACGTGGAGTCCGACGAGCTACTCTCCATCTTCTGGATTGCCCCCCAGTTCCTGATCTTCGGCCTGTCAGAGATGTTCACCGCCGTGGGGCTCATCGAGCACTTCTACAAGCAGTCGCTGGCCGGAATGCAGTCCTTCCTGACGGCCATGACCTACTGCTCCTACTCATTTGGGTTCTTCTTGAGCTCCCTGCTCGTCTCCCTCGTGAACAAGATTACAGCAACCTCTTCCACCGATGGTTGGCTGAGCGACAATGACCTCAACAAGGATAGGCTGGACCTCTTCTACTGGCTCCTTGCTGCCCTCAGCCTTGTCAATTTCTTCATCTACTTGCTCTGCTCCAATTGGTATTCTACTTCTTCTACTTCTCCGTCTCCATCGACTAGTACCGAAGACGATGACAGCCACACCGGCTTCGCTTCCTCTAAGCATGTTCGAGCTGAGGAAATCCTGTAAAGCACTGCTATACTCATCATCCCCCTCACAGTTTTTTGTTGTTATGAGAAGAAGAAAGCAGTATAGAATTAGATGTGAGAGCTGAAACTGGTGAGCTAGAACATAAAATGAATGAAAGCTCTATGAAGAAACTAGTAGCTAAATTTTTCTAGTTTTTGTATAGGATAACCTATTTGTTTTTATATAATTTAGATGTTTGAATTTCACTTAGATTAATCTTGGAAGTGGCATTTGTGGTCTCCTGGTGGCAGTGAGGATGTTGGCATGAGAAAATTGTAGCTTTGAGAGTGAGCTTAAAGAGAGATATTGGTAGACTAATTATTTAAGAAAAGGTTTTCAAATATGGAGAAGAAGAAGAAGAAAATAATAAAGAGGGGTATTTGTTAGTTTTAAACTAGTATAGAACTATATTTTTCAGCCAAAAATTATAATAATTTTGTGTGTTTCATTTCCAACTTATCGAAGTGGCAAAGCTCCTAATAATAAGTTCAACTTTTAATCCACAACTCTTCTCACTCGCGGTCGATCTCTGACTCAAACTCTCCGAGTCGATCCCCTCCGACCTATAAGAGGTGAGTCAATTGATCTAGTAGTTCGTTATTGTCGATGGTTTATAGCTTGTTCATCAACTTTGTCGGCGCAGAACCAATCAATTGTATCTCTATTATAGGTTCACTACACCTAGTCAACATCTCTTAGTAATAGATCAGTGCTAGTATTATGTTGAGCATAATAAACCTCTTCTGTTCATGGAAATATAAATAAATCTACTCTCAAATCCATCTACAAATCTAAATTTACTTAAAAATAAATCCCTAAAACTAAATTTTCAAGAAGAATATAACAGTTCAACCGCCCCCACGGGCATAGTCGAGTTAGTACTCGGGTAATAGATTATCACATCATAACAGTTCAACCCTTTCAGTTCCTTTAATTTTCATTTTCATAAGTTTGTAGCTGGCTAACAGTGTTTATTACAAGCTATAAATTACCACAACCATAATAGATAGTTAAACAAAATCAACAAGCACCAAAATGGTTACAGAATTATTTATTTGATTACTCTATGCAATCTTTAACCAAGCCAAGAAATGGCTTAACACTACTTTGGCTGATGCACAAAATCAGGTCCAGCTCTACTCACTTTGCATTTTCTATGAAACCTTTAATATCGAAAGCATCTTCACTAGACTTTCGGATGACACCCTGAAAATTAACCAGAATACAAAAAAAAGATGAATAACGAATCTAATTTTTAGGTATAAGGAAATGTATAAGCTGATGACTACAATCTCTTCTCTGTTGGGAGTGGAAGGGAGAAAAAGAGCTACCTTTTCAGTAAAAATGGCAGTTATAAGTCTTGCAGGAGTAACGTCAAAGGCTGGGTTCCAAACTGAAATCCCAGAAGCGGCCACTTGCTTTCCTCTTCCTCCATCAGAATGCAGCAACTCCTTTTCTGATCTTTCCTCTATGACAATTTGATCTCCGGAAGAAATCGAGAGATCAATAGAAGTTATGGGTGCCGCTACGTAGAATTGTATCCCATGGTGATATGCTGAAAGAGCCACACTGTAGGTTCCAATTTTGTTGGCAGTATCACCTATAAAGTGATATGCACAGGATTTAATAACTACATTTTTTTATTTGAAATTTTAAAATTAGAACTAAAACAGTTCAAAATATTTAGGACGTATATACCATTTGCAGCAATACGATCAGCACCAACAACAACAGCATTCACCCGGCCAGCTTTCATTAGAGCTGCCACAGCAGAGTCAGCAATCAAGGTTGCGGGAATCTGGTCATGAACAAGTTCAAAGGCAGTGAGCCTGGAGCCCTGCAAGTACGGTAATGAATGTCAATAAATTGAACGTTAAATCGTTGATTGATCATAAGTCAAGAAGGCTAACAAACATATTCAAACAAACGACAATAAATGCAACTGTTTTGCCGCAATATGGTAAAAGGTCTCAAAGCATGCCTGGTTAAAAGGTCGTGTTTCAGTGCAGAATGCTTTTTCTAACCATCCTTCGGTCTGAAGGGCACGGATAACACCCAGTGCAGTTCCATATCCAGCAGTAGCAAGACTGTCAATTGAGACAAAGACCATTAAACATAATACTCAATCAACAGGGACCAAACAAGTGAACAATTCACCTTCCAGTGTTACAATGTGTTAAAACAGAAATTTTCTGCATGTTTTCTAGGCGTGAACCGAGATGACTAGCTCCATGAAAGCCAATTGCTTTATTAGCAGCAACATCATCAACAAGCATAGTTTCAGCAGCATCAACATAAGCCTGGTGAGGAGCAGATCAAGTGGAACTTTCAAAATGATGGCCTAAAATTTGGATACATGTTCAAACATATTCATATAATCTAAGAGATAAGCATCAAACAAACGCCAATGGGGTAAAGTTTAATTGATGAAGTCAAAATTAATCACTCATTAAGCATAAAAATGAAAATCAGTGTTAGAATAATTCAAAATGTAGAACTAGTTGCTACAATATATCAAACAAGTTGTAATTAGATATCTTGTACCCAGCCGCCTCCTTATATATAGAAGGGCTACATTCAATATAGTTGAAGAGTAGCAACTATGCACCACCTCAGTAAAAGATTGCAGGACGAACAGC
The DNA here is from genome assembly GCA_037834155.1 of Curcuma caesia. Lineage (NCBI taxonomy): Eukaryota > Viridiplantae > Streptophyta > Magnoliopsida > Zingiberales > Zingiberaceae > Curcuma > Curcuma caesia. The sequence goes on from JBBMKF010383345.1 coordinate 10,693, forward strand.
TATTTGTCTGCATTTCCTAACACCAATATGAATGAGCAAGCATTTTTTTAAGGAAGATAAATAAAAGAATAAAGTTATGTTGTGAAGTGACATAGTATTAAAACACTAACAGGTCTAGAAGCTATTGTGGATGCTAAATAAATAAAAAGAAAAACAATTGTGTGTATACTTTAGGCCTACAGAAGTAACTCTTGCTATTGTGCGCAAGCTTGGCACTAGTTCAAGCTACAAACATATAGCATAATCCTAAGGAAATGGAACATCTTCTGCATGCAGATGGCAGTCTGTAAGAAAAAAGAAAAGCAGATTTTTACACTCCATTTGTTTGGAAAAAATTTGAGAGTGAAAGTGATAGGGAGAGAGATGTTTCACTATTTTTCTCATTTTGTTCCCCCAAATCAAGCGGAAATGAACAAGCTGCAACCAGCTTAAGATTTTTAACAAAATCAAAAATCTCTTTTTTATATTTAGCTTTTCAAAGAAAATAAAAAAGGATAAAAGTAATAATTCTTTCATCTTATGAAGCCCTTTAATAAAAGGATGAGAAAAAGGGTTTCATATATTTCTTTAACCTCAAGGAAACAATTCAATAAAATCATTCTATCATCACTCTTCTTCCTATTTCTATCTATTTCTATTTCTCTATCTTTACATCCCCTGTACAATACAGAAGTCTCAAATCTGTAGTTTCCTAATTCTACTGATCATAAACCCCATGAATTATGAATGATATTGAAAAAAGGCATAGCCATGAAAATTAGTCATTAAGGAAACTAGAAATTGCAAAGATAGACTAACAAGAAATTGCATGTTACATTTTCAAGAAAATGTAAGATAGTCCATAGGCAGACTAAATATCCGACAAGAATGTCAATTTTATATTTTAGGCTGACTACTTTGTAATAATCAGAGCTAGGCTCCACAATTGAGCAATACCAATATTCTAATACCATAGAATTATTAGTCATTCAGTATGATATCTCATATAAGTGACCGCCATGGCCTACCTGAAAAACAGTTTGTGCCTCATTAGCTGTCTCTGCTGTCTTTAGTACAAGGCTTCGAAGCTTTTCTGCAGCATCAGAAAGATTCACAGCAGTTGGTCGACTGCCATAATCAGGTCATGTTAATTTAAGCATGATGAACCGTGCACTAGAACTTTATTTAAGTAAAGCACTAAACAATACCTAGAAAGAAGGTATTCTAATTTCTTGACGAGGAAAGAAGCTGCATCTTCTGGTGTCCCACTAAAGTCAAGATTAAAAACTTCAACTGCTAGGGAAAGTGCAGCCGCTATTGCAATTGCTGGTGCACCACGGACCACCATATCCCTTATTGCAGTCCTAAAAACAAGAGCACACTTGTAAATGAAGAGTTAGATGATACCAAGCTCAAAGAGAAAAAGAACAGGAGGTCACAATGTTTCTTTGTTGAGCCCTGAAAGAACTAAAATTTATAAAAGAAAAATTGGATGGCACAAATTTCACATACTCATATCGACTATTCAGTTACATTACAAAGAGATACGCAAAGGAAGAGTTCAATGCTACATAGCCACATGTTACTCAACAATAATAAAAAATATAGATACTCCAATATCTAGATTGTTTACAAACTTGAAGAGCATGCCATAGGTAAAAAACTATAGCTGAGGATTCAAATAACTTAACATAAGTACACATATAGGCAGCTTCAGAATTAAGAATTCAGTGAAGTGTCTGAATTCTGAAGAATTCAGGTATGAAACAATGAATCATGTCTATTAACTAGTTCCATCCATCCATACTACCAACAAGAACACAATAAATTCCTTGTTTATTCAACACAACAAGTCTAGTTTCTCAAAAACTAAGTCCCAACCATTCAATAAAACAGCCTATTCTATTCTTCAATCAGAGTACCAAGTGATCACTCAACAGGCACTAAGGAGGGATTGCAATCAAATGATTTATAGTGGGGAAAAAACATAGAACCAACTGCGCTAAAAACTAAAGCCAGTTGAATTTCAACATTTTACATTTGCAATAAAAAGATTATAAATCGTTGAAAGCATCGACCTAAAGAAAACCAATTCAAAAGAACTCCGGAATTGGTCAGTTAAACTTATGGAAACTCAACAATTCACGAGTGAGAAGAGGCACATTACTATGAACTAATGAACGGAGAGTTATTCGTTCTTTCTAAAGCTAAAACGCGTGATCAAAGACGGAATGATTCACTTAGTTTACAGACGCTAGTAAGTTTATCACTTCGAAAAGTAAAAAAAAAAACACCAAAATTTATTCAGAAGAAAAAAAAAAGAGGGGAAAGCGAAATTAAAAAAAAAAGATAATAATAAGAGGGAGAAGATCGAGCTCACCATCCATCGGAGGAATCCTTGACATCCAAGTACACGGTTTCGAGGGGAAGCCTTGTCTGCGCAAATCCAAGTCGGATCGGGTTAATGAGTGCGCAAGACGGCCGAAGATTCCAAATCTCGATGAGGTAACAGAGAGGGAGTTCGATCTCAAACCTGATCGAGAAGGCGAAGGGATCCCCGCTCGTAGCAGATGGACTGCAGAGTGCCGGGGGAGGAGGACCCGTTGGTCTCGGCCGCCATCCTCTCGAGGGAAGAAACACTCCGCCGCCTTCACCGTTCGAGGGACGAGGAAGCGCGCGGCGATACGGCGTTCCGGGGAAGCCGAGCCCGAGAGAGGAATATTTAACGCCTTAAGTTTCGTGCTGGAGATGCTCTCTTTAGTCCCATCACGGCCGTCCAATGCCGATGACCTGCGAACGCAGGTGATGAGAAAGTGTTTATTTTTATTTTGAGACTTGCCTATTTTTCATTATTCTCTTAAAATTTTTTAATATTTAAAGGCAAAAAAAAAATCTATATTGACGAAAAAACATCCTCTTTGAAAATTTATCAACATAGTACCTCACTCATTATTTAATTCTAAAAATACCCTTCTTTGCTCATCTTAGAACTATTTTGTATAAAATAATACCACTTTAAAATTGTTTTTTTAATAAAGTAATATAATTTTGATCAAAATTAGATCAAAATAACTTCAAGATGCTTTTAAAGCAGTTTTGACTCAATTTTAATCAAAATAATATTAATTTAGAGTTTTTTATGGGTAAAAATTAAAAGGATTTTTTTTAATTATCAAAAACGTCCTATTTTAAATTTTTATCAAAAATTATTCTATTCTATTATTCAGTTATGTATAATTACTCTCTCAAAAGATTGTTCAGCGCTATTATTATTCCTATCTAAATTTTGATGCGATCGGATGTGTTATAGCAGTAATAAAATTATAATTATTATAATGCGTCTTCATAATTATTACAATGCACTATACAGATTTAAAAATTAAGCGAGAGATAATAATACTAGGCAATACTAAATGAGTAGCTAAGCAAAATTATACACGATTCAATAATACGATAAAATATTTTTTGATAAAAAATTAAAGTGAGGCATCCATTTGATTAAAGCAACTCTAAATTTTTTTACAACTTAATTAATTTTTTAACTTATCAAAATCAATTCAAAATTTCAAAAAATATTATAATAATAATTATTAAATAATCACTATAGCAATATAGCAACACTATAATAGTTATTTAATATTATTATAACA
>JBBMKF010383453.1:0-14321 GCA_037834155.1 Curcuma caesia
TTTCCTGCGAATGGGCGCTCTTCGTCAGATTTCTCCGGAGCTTCTGCCCAAAACCACAGAAATCGTTTTCCCTCCTCCGATGCGGCGGCGGCAGTCACAGAGGCTGAGGAAGGAAGATGCAGCGCAGAGGAGGAGGAAGAAGGAAGATGAGGCGCCGGCGGTGCAGAAGAGGAGGAAGAACGTGGCCGGCGGGCGCAGAGGAGGAGGAAGAAGGAAAAGGTTTCGAAGATGGAAAAAGTTCGGCGAGCGAGCGAGAGAGGGAGGAAGGGTTTAGGTTTTTCTTTTCTTAGTCTTAATCGGCAGCGGGAAAAAAAAACTTTTCTCGTGGCAGACATATGTGGGCTGCCACGTATTTCCTACTACGATTTCCTGCTAACATTTCATGTTGCGTATCACCACTATATATATATATATATATATATAAATTCATAAACAGTCAATATTTTTTTTAGAATTTAAAATTTAAAATTTAAATTAAAGAAAATAAAAAATTTAAAAAATAATAATATTAAATGTGATGAATGTACAAGATAACAAAATTATATATAGAGAGAAACGATGATAAACTACCCATTTTAACTTGTGAGCACTTAATATTAATTTTTTAAATTTTTATTTATTTTAATCTAATCATATTCTAAATCTTAAATTTTAAATTTTAAATTCTAAAAAAAATTTAAAAAATATTTTTTTAAAATTAATATTAAATACTCACGAATTATTCATATCATCTATACACTATGGAGTCGCTGTCATAACATTTATCTCATGGAGAACACATGTAATGCAATTTTCCCCTTCCCACTGACCTTCACTCGCCACCAAACAAATCAACATCTCGCCTCCACTGTTTGTCTCCACCTTACAGCAATACTTCCATTCGAACGCGTACCTGCCACAGGACAAATCAAATCTACAGCGAAGGAATGTTTCAAACGCGAATCACACGAAGAAGCATTCCAATTACTTTTTTTTTAGATTTTTCCGCTCGATCGAGCACTGAACGCTACACTCCGATCGGCCATCGGTGCAGCTACCGTCTTGCTTTATCTGCATCAGAAACATGCGACAAATGAACGAAGAAGAGGCAGCGAGTGATTCATTCTTGTAGCACTCAGCCACTCACGACGGAAGCTTCTAATTCCTATCAATATATATATCACGGACGCCAGAGGCAAGTCCTCAAGATCAATCACACCGGCAGTACTGCTAGAGATCGGCAATGGCGTTGTCGGAACGACGAGCCGTGTTGGTGGCGGCCTTGGCCATGGCCCTGTGGATTAGTGGCGCAATGAGAGCAGAGGCTCAGCTCAAGGTTGGCTTCTACTCCCGGAGCTGTCCCCGAGCTGAGGCCATCGTCAAAGAGGAGATCGAGAAGGCCCTCCACGACGACGAAGGCGTCGGCGCTGACCTCCTCAGGATGCACTTCCATGACTGCTTCGTCAGGGTGATTGATCGTTATAACAGAATTAATTAAGCTGATCGATCGACAAGGACAAACTGTTTGTTGAATTGATTTGTTTTGTGAAGGAGAAGCTGGAAGCTTCCTGCAAGGAAGTTGTCTCCTGCGCCGACCTCCTTGCCTTCGCCGCCAGGGACGCCGTAGTTCATGTAACGTTGGGGTTGCTCTGTGTTTGTTTGTTTGATTGAATGCTAATTAGGAATAAGCTTGGATTGTACAGTACGGAGGGATTCACTACGAGGTGCCGTCCGGGAGAAGAGACGGAAGGATCTCTGTTGCCTCCGACGCCGACATCCTCCCTTCGCCGGACTTCAAGCTCGCCGAGCTCACCGACTTGTTCGTCTCCAAGGGCTTGAGCCAGAGTGAGATGATCGTCCTCTCCGGAGCTCACTCGGTGGGCATTGCGCACTGCGACGCTTTCTCGAAGCGGCTGGACTCGGCGGACCCCAGGCTGGACGCGAAGTACGCGGCGGCGCTGAGGAAGCAGTGCCCGCCGGCGAGCAACAACACCGTCTCGATGGACCCGACGTCGCCGCACAAGTTCGACAACCAATTCTACCGCCTCGTGCTGGCCAACCGCGGCCTCTTCACCTCCGACGACACCCTGCTGTCCGCGCGGAGCACGGCGGCGCAGGTGAAGCAACTCGCCGGCGACGTGAAGGGCTTCCAGCGCGCGTTCGCGGCCGCCATTGTCAAGATGGGGGCCATCGGCGTCCTCACCGGCTACGCCGGCGGCGAGGTCCGCACCAATTGCAGAGTCGTCAACTGAGCAACGGGCCATCTACGCGCGTGATTTCCTTTGTAATTTGCGTCCTCGATCAAAATGTAATGTTGTGTCGTTGTATCTCGCGATTCAAGAACATCAAATGTTCGTGTTATCAAAAATTGTCGATGAGTACAATGACTGGAGCGGAGCAGGGGAACTGGGGCCTGAAGCTCTGCTTTTGGCAGGAGAATCATGAGGCATGTGAACGATTCATGGAGGCGATCGCCGGCGGAGAAGTCGAAGGCTGTCGATCCTCGACCTCATCACGCGAAAAAAAAGATTTCATGCCGAATCTAACAAGTGGGCGATCAATTGCTTGCAGCATTTGATTTGCACATTGAAAGGTCAGATCTTGCTTTTCATAACAGCAAGAACTGCTGCTGGTCGCAGTTGGTGGGCGATCATATCTGGATTGCGTCGTCAAACCAGGAACAATCTTGCACGTTTTTTGTCTGACGAATACTTTTTTTTTCTTGGGAAAAGAATTAATAGTCAATTTTAATTTACTTTTTTTATGAAAGATCATAAAAAATAATAAACAAATAATTAATTAATCTAGAGAGAGAAATAAAAAGTGAATTGTTGCATTAAAAATGAGAAGAGAATATTGTTGGGCTTCAATATTTGAATCCTTGTCTTTTTTGTAAGTCTGTTATATCGTAATCAATTTAACTATGCTCAAAAAAAATTATATTGGATAAATTTTTTGTAGTGATCACCCTCACCGTGATCCCATATCAAAAAACCTTCTAAGAGATTTTTTGGAGACATAGTATCAATATGTTGATAATATCCTATTACTGAAACAACACTTCAATCAATAAAAATATATTGCTAAAAGGACTCAAATTTAGAACCTTATATAATATATGATTCTATATTTACCATTTAGGATAAAACACTATATCAAAAAAACTTCCTAAAATTAAGAGATTTTTTTTGGAGACTACCACTATATTATAAGGATTTATTACTGAAACAATATTTCAGTTAACAAAGACCTATTGTTAGGAGGACTTGAACTTCACATCTCAATAATATATGTCTCTATATTTGTCATTTCAAATAAGAGATCTCGACAAGACGGACCTTAATTTTTATTCAGAGACGTTTTGATAAATTGAAATTAGAAAGAAAATATTTTTTTATTCAAATTTTATATGCGGGGAGAAATCTCCAGAATCTCCTCCGACCTTATCCGTACCCGACCAACGTGGCAGATAGATGGTGGTAGATTCCTTCCCGATTCCTTCCGTCGCCACCTGCGGGCATCTCGCCCGCACGATGGACCTCGAAGCGGGATCCCCACCGTCCGCCTCCGATCTTATCACACCGACGTCAGCGCCAGCGCCAGCACAACGCGACGAAATCCCATTCCCACCTGCGACTTGCAGACCCATTTGGCACCCGTCTCTGCTATCCCATTTAATGCCTATTTATTTGCGACATCTGACGGGTCTACCCACCGCCGCGGCCCCACCTCCCCCCTCCGATCCAAACCAATGATCCGATCCGATCTCTGGCCCTTTATCAGAAAAGATTCGGTTTTTTTTTTCTTCTTTTTTTACGCGACGACCCGACCCCGATTCCTCGCTTCCTCTCTCCTCTTCTTCGATCCTTTCTTGGATTCCAAGCCACCCATCGAAGACCAGATCGCCGGAGAGGATTCGCCCAGATCGAGATGGAGATGGTCGAGCGCGGGCAGCGGTTCCGCCATGACTACATCCGCGCGCTCGAGGAGGAGCGCAAGAAGATCGAGGTCTTCCAGAGAGAGCTGCCGCTTTGCCTTCAACTCGTCACGCAAGGTTCGGTTCCTCTCCTTCTTCTTCTGGTCCGATTTTTGGTTATTTCTCGTGTTCGATTCGTGAAATGGCGGCGACGGTGCAGCGATCGAGAGCGTGGAGGAGCAGATGTGTGAGGAGGAGAGGTCAGCTGTGAGCGGTAATGAGCCGGTATTGGCAGAGTTCATCCCTCTGAAACCGAGTTTAGCGTCGACGGCGGAGGAGGAGGTGGAGAGAGGTAAGCAGGCGGCCAGGGGCTTTGATGCGAAGCCGGACTGGCTTAGATCTGTCCATCTGTGGAATCAGTGCGCGGACACTGGCCCGAGAGTGGTGAGCTGATTTATTGAGTTTTTTTAGTTGATAATTGCAGGATCTTTTCCTCCTCTCTTTCTGTAGGTTTTCATTTGTTGTTGGATTGTAGGAACCGCCGGTGAAGCCCATAGCTGTGAGCTTGAAGAAGGCGGGCGGCGCTTTCCAACCTTTTGAGCGAGAGAAGCACGCTGCCCCACCGCCGGTGGTGTCGACAGCGGCGGCCGCTAGTTCTACTACCAGCGCCAGTGGTAGCCGCGGATGTGGTGGTAACGGTAGCACCAGAGGAGACAAGGAGAAGGAAAGGCAATCTCAGACCAATCGGAAAACCAGGCGCTGCTGGTCGCCGGAGCTCCACCACCGCTTCGTCGACGCGCTTCAACTACTCGGCGGTGCCCATGGTAACCCCCACAACTCACATCTTTCATCATCACGCCTCATTTCAACCCTAAATTCTAAACTTTGGATTTAATTCGTCTCAGTTGCGACCCCGAAGCAGATCAGGGAGCTGATGAAGGTGGATGGGCTCACCAACGACGAAGTCAAGAGCCATTTGCAGGTAATTTGAACACCACTTTTAATTCTCCTCCTTCAATTGTGTAAACGTACTGCATTTTTTTTCTTTCCTTGTTTTTTTGGTTATCATATCACACAAGCAAAGAATCGGATTCTCGCCATGAATGATTCCTCATGAAACTCGATGCTTGTTTGCTTGAAGACAAAGATCTCTTCAGCTGTTTCTTGCACCATCTTATTCATGGCCGAATTGCTCGGTTCTCTAGAATGTGACCAACCATGATAAGGATGAGAGCTCCCAATTGGCGTATTAGGTGCATGGATTAGCATCCAGATCGATAGATTCCGGATATGATGTTTGCGTGGACCGCAATGTCTCAATCTTGGCGGACCCAGTGATCGCCCAAATCATTCAAGTCTTGATGGCGAGAGATTCTCTGCATCCAAGTTTATGATGCAGGAGTTTGAGAAGTGGATAAAATTTGATCCTTCACAACTAATTTAATCCCTATGCATAGTTTTTTTTTGGTGAACAAATTAGAAAAGTTTCCAAGAGATCGATAAGTTGCTTTTTAATGTTCAGAAATACCGACTGCACAATAGACGATCAGGCACGGCAGCTCAGAGCAACAGCAGCACCAGCAGCACCGCGCCGCCGCAGATTGTCTTGGTCGGTGGCATTTTGGTCCCGCCGCCGCCGCCGCCGGTGGCGGAGTTCGCAGTGGCATCACCGCCTGCCGGTGGTTCCTGTGCTCCTCCCGGCGGAGTCTATGCGCCGGTGGCAAGGCACCCATTGGAGTCGAGGTGTCCGAAGCAGCAGCAAGCGACAGAAGTACTGCCCAGATCATGCAGTAGAGATGGAGATGATTGCAGTGATGACGATGAAGTGACCAAGTCTGCGTCCCTGACTGCCTCTGCAACTTCCCAAACGACGATAGCGTCGCCTTCCTTTTGAATCGTGAATGAATCCACTTGGTTCTGTGATTTTGTTGGTTGGTTTGTGAGTTTTGTGACGAGATTCCATTGTTCCTGTATCTGTGTCGGTAAGAATCTAAAGTTATGTACTTATGTTGTGCAGCTGCCGGTTAAATCTTGTTAAATGAGAAAAAACATGGAGAGTTTTAGTTATTTCTTATTGGCTCGACGCATTCAAAATCCAGTTGTTTCAATGAAGCATTATAATTTATCTAGATTTCAACGACAAGATATGAACATGCTCGCGGATCTCAACCAAGATCGAATCTATCCAGAGATTTCGATCAAGTATCTAGATTCTCCAATACTAATATTTAATAATCAACTTAATTAATTTTTAGATATTAGTAAAATCTAAGCGGTAACCTACCTTGCGTCCTTGCCTCTTCTTGTCCTGTTCTATCGTCGCCCGCACACTCTTCGATCGAGCTCCTCCGCCCCCTCTCGTTCGCCCGTCGCACGAACTGCCGAAATCAGGTCTTCCTTTGCCTTCCTTCCACCGTCGCGAGCATCCCTCTCTGCTGCTGGGTACGAGGACTCTGCGAGGCGAGGAGAGATCTAGGACGCTTGAACCCTCAAAGTACGCTCGATGTTACCCTAAATCCCTCTATCTGGTTAGAATCGGCTGGTGCATCGGTTTACAGCAAAAGATTGTAAAATTTCTTCTGCCGGAAGATGCATCATTTCCATGTATGTGTCTTTCTGTGCATCGTACTGAATGTTTCAAATTGAGTATGTTTCTTTTGGGGTTTATCAGTGATATTTAGAAAAAGAAATGGTTACCTCATTTTGGATAGAAGATGTTTATCTTCTATGAAATTGTCTAAATTACTGTTGGGGTTATTTGGACAGCTGTGGTTTTCTGTATCACAGAAAGGATTTTCTGGACTACTATGACACAGTAAGGGATTTCTGGAAACAAGAATAGGATATTTCGAAACAGGATTTTTTGGAATAATGAGGACTATTTGCTCTGCCTCTTCATTCAGAATGCCTTTTTTGACTTACAATCACTTGGAGATTGAATCCCCTTAAATAGACCATTTAGGAAGAATCTAGAGAACTCATTTACTCTACTTCTTTTCCCATGCTTATTTACTTACTTCTCTTTCCCATGCCACGATCATTAAGTGCTTGACTAATCTAATACCAAGATTACTAATTACATTTCATTTAACAACATTATGGGTTTTCTGAAGATGGGTTGCAATGCAACTCTCATTCTGTTGTATGACAAAGCCCAATAGTATCTTACTATTACACTCAAAGATTTTGGCAAAGCTTTTCGTATTTGAAATTTGTGTTTTTATCCATTCAGTAAATAAACACGATCACATCAAACATATTCAATTCTTTCAAACTGCCTCGCCTCTCTGTTTCGTTTTTTTACTCTCTGCTGTTTGTTGAATTGTTGGTATTTTGATTTGTGTTCCATTTTCCATTAATGGTAAACTGTTACAAATTCACCATCTTTGAATTATATTTGACATTCATCACTCTAGCATGATATCTCATTTTCCATTTTTTGTTTTGTTTTGAATATCATAAACGGAAGATGGAAATTGCTGGTGGCATGGCACCTTGTTCAGGTTTCGGTCTGCATTGCCTACACTTTTTTATTCATATTATTCATGAGATGCATGATTGAATACTTTGTTTTGATTTTGATAAATATCTTACTTGTGTAACATATCCTCCTCCTTCTAGGTATATTTTTGTTCAAGCCTTTCACTGTCTCAATGACATTTCACCGGCCGTGCAAGACCAATTTTTCCGTTGTTAAGGTCTTGTTCAGTCTAGCTTGTACATGTATAAATGAATGATTGTTGGAGTCATTTTTATTTGTTTTTATTAAATTTATTATTTTAATAGAATACTGGACGAGCAGTTACAAAATCACTTTCGAGTTCTAATCTCATATGTGCATCATTAAGAAGTAATGGCCATCCTAGATTATCTTATGGAGGTGGTTTTGACAAAGAACTATTTTGGATAAATGTGGTGAAGGATATTGCATGGTAAGTCGGTTTTTTTTCCTAATTGAGCATATGTTGCTACTTCCTGTTAACAAGGTTCGCCAATCACTGTCCTCTCTACTTGTTTATATAGGAGTATGAAATGTGTAGCAGTATTCTTAGCTGAGCAGCCTTACCAGATAAAGTACATAGAGTGGCCAGCATTTGAAAGCACGGTATGTATACCTGAAAATAATAGTAGACAAAATTATGCTTAACCACAATGGACTTCTCTTTTGAAATTATTTTCTTAGTTCTACACTCAAGGCATTGTTATACCTGATTTACTACTTTTGCCACTACTTAATTCCAATGTGAGATAACAACTGATCCCATTCAAATAACGAACCAAACATTGTTGATTCGATATAAAGTTTAAATGACACAAAGTACCAAATTGGAGAGCAGTGTCACTGTTGCCGTTCATTTACTATCTTGGATTATGCATCCTGATGCTACACAATAGTTTTGCATGAATATATGTTTTGCAAACACAACTGTCTTAGATATGAGGTCAGTAGGTGTTTGAGTTAACTCTGTTAATCCACTGGAACCAACGTGATAGTCATTTGGGGCTGCGAGATTGATTCATAAATTTAGTCTGAGGGACAATCCAATGGCTCCTTTAGATAGTTGTCTTACTAAAGTTCATAAGAATATTAGATAGCATTTCAGATAAGACCCTTTGATACAGTTCATGATATTAAATAGTTGTCTTACTAAAAGCATAAGCTGAGTGTTAGGTTGCTTTAAAATGGCTTCGTTATTGAGAACACAATATGCAGCCATTTTGCGAACATTGTAATAAAACACATTGTTAGATTTAGTGACATGAAGAAATGTTTTCCATATTATTTTTCCAATAATTCTTCTATAAACTTTGGTCGACTGTTAACTTGGAGAAAATTTTTGTTAACTGTCTTTCTGAAAATGAACTCATGAATTGGAAGTTGAAATATGGTGTATCGATAGCCATTCTATTTTTCATTTAGATGCTGCTTATGAAACCCCCTCCTTATTGTAGCTGAATTTTTGTGAAACAATTATAAGAATTCAATGAAGACGCAGTTATATGTTAGGGTATTGGGTATGAATTTATGTGCTTGGCTTTAAGGAAAATAAAGTGGCTAACTAGAATAAATATTAATAGCTAACATATTGGATGAGGCAATCAGATTAAAATTTAAGCTTAGTAGAGACTTCAAACTTCTATTAGTTAAAGGCTTAGTTGATTGAAAGGGTACACAGTACAAAATGCCATATTTGGTGACAGTGAAAGGTCATCCATCACTCGACCTCATTGAAGTCCTAAGCGGAAATGCATCCATTTTGTTGAGGGCTTTTGCAAAGGTTGCTAACATGAAGCATCAAATTTAAGTGTTTCGGGGCATTAGGAAATGTGGTTCAAAAGTTATCTTAGGCTTCACAATAGAGATAGTTAACACAAAGAATGTCTTTCACGAAGAGTATAGCAAATGATTGGAGTTCCATGGGAATACAAAAAGTTTGCTTGGAGTATGCATGGTGCTGAATTCAGTATAGCCGCTTACACAAGGATTAACTGCACCAGAGAAATGCAGATCCTAGCAGGGGAATGGTACAAGTTATGTGTTTGATCGGAACAGTTATGGCATTTGAATGGCATGTAGCATCAAAAATAGGTCTTGGTTCCAAAGCTTGATACAATTGAAGGCTTTATGAAAATGTGGATAAACAGTGCCAGAATTTGGCTTGATGGAAGAGAAGCAAGTGTATTTAATGCAGCATAGATAAATTAGAATTCTTACATAGAGAAGAAAACTCTAAAAAAATTATTAAAATTGAAGACTATCTGTTATTGTTTGAGAGCCCTTTTATAGTAAAAAAAGACTTAATTCTTTAAGAAAAATAGCCTTGAAAAGTTCTCCAATTACTTTGTTAATAGATGAGTAATCCCTAAAATAACCTATCCTAATAAAATATAAACCCTAAGTAAATAGGGAATATGCTATTTTTAAGAAGAGTCACTTTTCATTCTATAAAAAACTCCAGTGTAAGATATTCTTCAATTTTAATAGAGTTCTTGTGAGTTTTCTTCTCAGTGTGAGAGGTCTAATTTCTACTTAAGATAGTTGTTCTTTGTGTTGTATGTATTTGGTATCATAACAATTTTAGTGCTACATTAAGTGGTATCAGAAGCTTTGGTATCTAATTTCTCCTTTTGATGCTTTGTGCTTATTTGATATCAAAGCTGAATTTCATGTTCAATATTCCAAGTTCTTCTAAATCTCCATTACCTTAACACATCCAAATGTCTACCACCTCCATGCCTATAGTGCCACTCGATCCCCTCACCAAACCAACACCTGCCTTTGTGATGGCTAAAAGAATCAAGTTATATCAGAGCATTGTAAATTTTTTATTCACTTCTGTGTTGCATCATTATATGCATCACAACTAAATCATTGGCTGTGGCAAATCTGAAAAATCAAGGATCTCAAAGTGGAGCAATATGGATATGGCATTAAAAGCATAAATTGGTTTATTGTAAACTGTCTCAAGTTCATTATGTTTAGACTTTGCATATTCTGGTTCATGGTCCATACATTTCTTCAGTAATTAACTCCAATGATTCAACACATGTTCTCCTCATTTTGTCATTCGAAAAGTTGTACTTGCGTGCAAAAGCTGCTGGTCTAACAGATCTGCTGTTTTTGACTTGTTTATGCTGGAAAAATTATAAATGTTAGTTACTCTAAAACTTCGTTTTTGTTTTTCATCTTCAGTTGAGGACAGCCGGAATTACCCTTGTTCTTGTGGCTCTGCTCATTGTTGCTTTGTCTTCTGTCGACTCGTGCCTCTGTTATATTTTGGCTTTGCTGGTCAGGAGAACTGCTTAGTTAGAGGTACATGCAATCATCATATCAAGGTATTACTAGTTAAAGTTCTTGGAACAGTGTTTGATTTTGCATCTTAAGACACTCATGATGCGTTAATGCTTGTGTAACCACAATTTGGGTTGAAATGATTACAGAGCTGTCTAATTTTATGCAATAATATGCTGAAATTTATCAAGATTGATTTAATTGACTTACCATCAACAATATTTGTGTTTTGCAGAACTTTTTTGTATGCTGTCGACATGGGGGATTTGTTAACGGTGATGCAATTTCAAGTTGTGCAACATGAAACTAACAAAACGCAATGCTTAAATCTTAAGGGGCTCCTGTGCCACCACTGATTTTGCTAATGGATATCAATTTCAACAAAAGATGAAATTCGTCATCTCAGCAGTCCCATACGGTCAGTCCTACGATCATATGTGAGAAGACCACGACGGAGAAGGACATTGCTTCAGCTTTACTAAGATTTGTTCATGAACATCATGATATTTGGTTGGATGGATTCTAATAGTTAGCACGTAGCATGCTAATTTTTTTAATCACTTAGCTCAATTACTCCACGAGCTACAAGCCACCAGTTTTTTTTTAGAATGACTCGTAGACAGTTATAAACTATAGATTAATCACTAAAACAGCATGGCAAACACACTTACAAAATCTATGGTCATTCTCATTATTATTATTATTTTTGATAATTTAGGTATTTGGCCTTCAACTCAATTAGTCCTAATTATTATTCATTGCATCTTTAGATGACATTTTCTAACATCCATTGACTCATGCAAGTTTCTCAACAAAATGCAGTTAGATGACATTCTCTAGTGCGAGAACTAAGCACTAGAGACTAAACTCTTCTGTAAAAGATAGAATCTGTCATCCTAGTGGTTTTACACGGTTAATTTCACAATCATCTGTGAAGAGGTAAATTGAGAAATTATAATTGATCACGATGGAGAAGGGTATTGTTCGGTTTCGTTGAGATTTGAATTCTTATCTTCTTCTTCAAATCTGTTTTGTCATAACCAATTTAATTATGTCCCGGAGGCACTAAAGACTGAACTCAGTGTGATGTTCAGTTTGTGATATGCAGCAATACATAGCTTCCATGCATAAGATACATATGCAGTACTAAACTATAAAAGGCCGCAAGGGAATGACTTCTCCAGTAAGAGTTACCTGAACTTGGGCTAAGGCAGGACAGCACAGGAGCAACAGAAATAGCAGGGAGGAGGATTTCCCAGACACGGCACAGTGAGCAGTGAGATCCTTATTACCTTAAAGGACAGCCATCGTCGCAGCATATCCTCAAAGGAGACATAAAAAGAGAAAAGAAGGACCTGTCAAGAGAAGAAAAATATATGTATCGAATCACCTCGAATCTTATTCCACAGCATTAAAGACTCAAGGAGACTGTACTGGGCATAGACCGTGTGACCCAAGGCGAGGGGAGTAATGATGGGAGGAAAATAATCACGATGAAGCTTTTAGAAATCCGTGAGTCCGTTCAATGAATGAGCCTACTCCATTTATACCACCACTTCACTAGGAGCAGCTCACTTTGAACTTAGGATACTATTGGAAATAAATTTTATGATATTTAAATTTATTTAATAAGATAATCGAATTGAATAAGTTAAATTTAAAATGAATTAAACTAAAGAGTGGTTATTCAAGTTTGATTTAATTTTTTATATAAGTTTGAATTTGATTTAATTTTGGTTTGAATTTATTTATTTAGATGTTATCGAGTTTTTAATTCAATTCAAATTTATTTGATTGTTTGAAATTTTTATATTTTAAATTTATTTAGTTGATTATTAAGTGTGATAATATAAATTTATTTATTCATTTAAATTTTTTTATTTAGCACGTTGATAAAAATTTTAATGATGAATATGATTCAAGAATATTGTTCATGAGCATTGTTCATGAATATTATGTATGAATATGAATGAGCTGAACGTAAATGTATTAAAGTTTGTTCGTTTAATTTAATGAGTTATTCATTTAATTGATCTTGTTGGATTCGAATTGTGTTTGAGTGAATCATTGAGCGTTATATTGTTGTATCATTGTCTGAGGGGTGATTAAGGATTGAGTACATTATTAGTAAAGTGGTTGAGTTGAATTAGATTGTATTAATATGGTTAATAAAGAGTTTAAGTTAAACTTTCTTTGAAATTATGATGTGTTTATTAAGTGCGAGTGCATGTATAATAATGAACAAGTTCAAGAGGTAAAGGGAGAAAAACAAAAGTGAGGTTTAAGTTATTGGGAAAAATAATATGCTTTCACAATGCCTTAAATGATTTAAGGTTGGGGGAAAAAATTAAAAAATATGTTATCTAACTTACACGAGAAGATTATTGATGTGATCATATCATCAATAATAAAATTTGACTAAGTTATTTTAATATATTTAGTAAAAATCTTAAATTAGTTTTACTAGTGATCTTGATATATTTGTGAAGTGGATAAGTGTAAAAATTTGACAAGTAATTATAATACAATGATAAAAATTTCAAAAAAGAGAAAAGTCTAAAAAGCTTCAGTCCAATGAGATTAAGATTAATTAGATATTTGATAGATGATGAAGAATATTTTAAAGGTCAAGGTTGTCTTGAAATTTGGTAGGTATCATGGAGCTAGAAGGCTCACACAAGTGTCGAGTTGTACTCACAAAGATAAGTGAGATATCAATTTGATAGTTTAGAAGCTCAAAAAAGGGTGGACTACAAGGCAAGGTGAAGGATAATATAGCAAGGGCAAAAAGTCATGCTAATAATGTACTCGGGCTTTAGCCTAGAGGCCTCACCTAACTGTCATTTTAATTTGTCAGGGGTTAAGCAAGGGTAAAGTCATGCATTAATGTACTGGGCTTTAGCTCAGGGGTCTCACCCGACTATCATTTTAATTTATGAATTATTTACTTCATCGTTTCTAAATTCTTAAATAAAATTTCGTTGTCCCCGGGGCAATGGTGCAATGGTAGGACATCCGGATTGTGATCCAGGGACCCGCGGTTCGATCCTCAGCTATGGCGTATTTGCAGAAATTTTTCTCCAAATGGGGAACGCAATCAAAGGATGCTGGACATCTGAATTGGCTACCGTATGCGATTCCCGATTTACCCTGGTGGTCAGTGGAAAATTTCCGTGGGACCGGGCCGGCCACCCCCAGGGATTGAGTCCACGAGACTGACTGGGATTTATCATTTTTTAAAATAAACTTTCACTATTAGTCTAGGATCAAATTTCGCTATCAGTCCAAGATCAACTCGGGGCCTTTTTTAGCCCAAATAGAATATAATTTCTAACATCACCATTGGAGCAAAGGAACCTCTACAACAAAACTAAGTCACTCAAAATACTCAATCTCTTCTTTTCTGCAAAAAAGGTGGAATACGTCACCTTAGTGGCCCCACACGGTTGACCTCACGACCATCTGTGAGGAAGTAAATCGAGAAACTGCAGTTGATCACGACGCAAGAAGGTATTGCCTGACTTCACGAAGATTCGAAACCCTTGTCCTTTTCTGTAACTCTGCTGTGTCGTAACCAACTCAGCTATGCCCCGGGGGCCTCAATCTCTTCTCATTTTCATACTCTGCTAGCAC
>JBBMKF010383889.1:0-14315 GCA_037834155.1 Curcuma caesia
ATTCCAATTGTTCTCCATGAGAATAAGTGCATAGGCGTTTCTTCAATTATTTTTAAAATTTTCTTATGGATTCTTCTTTAATGCATTTGTATATGCACAAAGAAATGAGAAATATGAATAAAAAGAAATGGTATGTATCACAGAAGCATCACTTTATTGTATCTGTTCCTCCATTAGGGGCTAGAAAAGTTCAACCTAGTTAAGGTTTGCTGTTTTATTAGCTCCATTGGTTGATCATTGATCTACTACTCTTGGTTAACAGATGGGGGTTGCTGCAGTGGTTCACCTCTATGCATTTCCAGCTAAACCATATAGCCGTGGGGAAAGATGTGTTCGGAATGTTGCTGTTTTGACAAATTATGCTTCATTGGGTACTCCTCCTGATCCAGAAGAGGTTAAAGATTGTGGAAGATCAACAAGGGTACGGATCACTCGTCCTGATGACCAGGAAACACTTTTGAGTTTCCCTCAGAGTGTTCGAGATGTTTTGTTTGGAAGTGGCGAAATTGTGGGTATTCTCCTTTTTATTATTATTATTTCTACTTCAGTTCAATGGCTAACAAGCCTGGCTCATTCTCCTGGTTTCACTCGTTAGGTGGCTGATGATGTGAAATTCACTGTTTCTCACGTGGTAGAACCCGTAGAGCGAGGTATTGCAAAGATCAATAAGACACTTCATCAGATTTCAGAAAACGTGAAGCAGCGGGAAAGGGGTAGGAGAAAAGCCAGAGACGACAGTTCTGTTGTTCCCTTGAATTCATGGAGAGAGGAGTTTTTGGATGCCCATCTCGTTGAAGGAAGTTACAGTGATGGTGGACTGGATACGAAGAGATGGCAAGTGAGTGCAAAATCTATGGGCTCCAGACGTGGATCATTCGAGTTCAATGGTTCAAGATGGTCGTAACTGGTGCACATTTAGTAGTTTTAGTTAGCTAGCAGCACTAACACAAGTAACTTCTGTTGCGCTACTGCATTTTACTTCATCTATAAGTGTTGCTATACTAAACTTGCCTGTCGTATAAGTAGGGCTGGGTTGGACTCGGAAGTGCAGTGATTTTGGTTTGAGGATCCATCAAGTGTTCATAGCTGACATTTCGGTATCTTTGAATTTGGCCCTAGGTTACAAGCATAAAGTCCCTTTGTAATAACAATAATACTGGATCAGGGATGTCGCGAATGAGTTTATAAAGCCACGGATTTAACAGTTGATATTCTCTTCTAGTTATAACCTGCGAGCTATTTTCTCAGAGCAGTTTCTTTGTTCATCTAGGAATTCTAACATTATTTGTTTCAACATTTGCTCGTATAATGCTAGATTTATTGAAGTTTCTATAGCACTCTTATGATATTAAAATTGTCAGATATTCTGTGAAAAAGTAAATTCTCCAGTATAATTCGGGTGATCAACTCTCAGGGCAAAGTGAAATTGTTTCTATCCCTGCGGTGCGTTGAGTTGATACTTGAGTGATAGATTTGTAACAATAGAGCTATGTTCGAATCTCTACCGGTGAATGTCTGGATGAGCATTTTGTCTTTTTGTAATAAAAATGAAATTATTCTGCAAAGTTCTATTTTCTTTGATATGCTTTCATATCTTCTAAGGCTTTTGTCGCTTTAAAAGAATAGCTTTTTTCCAAAGGTTTTTATCAACGCATTACAAATATACACTTTTCATTTTAAAAAGAAATTAAAATTTGGGAAAAAAATTTATTTTCTATGATTATTCTATATCTACAAATAAAAAAAATAAAATTTTCAATATTTTTCAGAAATATTTTATTTTTAAATTAGAATATTTATTTTATATTTTTAAATTATCACAAAAATATGAATATAATTTAGCGATAACATGGAAATTTTTAAAGATACTATCAAAATTTTTAAGAGCATTTGGGGGAAGAAAAAAAAAGAAACTGAAAACATGGAAACTTTGTGAAAATTATATAAAAGATAAAATAAGGCTAACTCAATTTTTCTAAAAAAGGTTAATATCAAGCCTTTAATTGCTTTGGGCTTTACCAGCTTTTTCGGTCCAGCCCGTTGTTTTTACCAAGTAAACTAGGGTTTTAGCTTTCCAGTTCCTCTATATTATACGGTAGTTGGCGGAACTTAAATCCAAATCGGGAGTTCCTTCCCTTCTGCTTCCTCCTTTTGCGACGCTCTTTCAGCAGGTTTGTATGCTTCTTTGTATTTGGTGATTCTCGTTTCGCAAACAGGCGATGATGAAACAGAAGTCATGCACCACGCTGATGAGATTTAGAGTCTCATGTGGTGACACCAAATCTTCTACCCATTGTTCTCTGAGCCTCCTCCAATTTCTCGTCCTTTGGTTTTTATGCCTTTATCATCGGTTCTTCTTTCTTTTGAGATTTATTGCGACTTTGATTGAACTCGTTTTATTTTGCTTGTTTGTCTTTATTTCTTTGCATTTATATTTCATTCTTCTTTGTTCAAGAGGACAGATCAAACGATAAGGGTTATGTGCAACTTTTATGCAGGATCAATCGTTTAAGAACAATATGAAGACCCCTTTGCTTGTTTTTTTTTTAAAAAAATCTTTACACATACTACATAGATAATTATCATTTTGGTATGATTGTTCCATAAAAGTTTTCTAAATTCTTATTGTTTTTAAATCTATCAAGAGAACTATTTTTAAAAAAAATCATTTCAGTTTTGTCCGATTATAAATCTAAACTTGTTCATTTCAAAAAGAATTATATAGATATAAGAGAAAAGGTGATCTCTCAAGCATTAATTTTAAAAGAAAAAGATCATGATGAAGAAAAAGAAATTTAATAAATATTTTTTTTGTAAAAATATCTCTTCAAAAAATAAATAAAATGTTAGGTTTCAATGAGTAATAAATGATTTTAGATCGAATTGAAAACATTTGAAAGTTTTAGGTGCTCATTGATTAATCCGTTGTTGCTCACCATGGTTTTCGAGGCCGTAACATTGAATCACGTCGAGCTCAGCCATTTTAGTAAAGGTACCAACTTCTAGCTCGCACCAATTTCCCTTTGGTTCGCTAAAGCCAACACAACCAAATTGTTGTCTCTGACTGCAAACATTACAATACATTTTGAAAACCTCACTTATTAATCATGTCTAAATCACTTATTAATCATGTCTAAATAACTTATTTAGTACCAACAAAATGATTTTACAATCTACTTGTACCATGACAAAAGGTGATTAACCTCATCCCAAAGGTATAATTGAAAACAGCCTCGGTATAATTGAGTTGGAGTTGGCAATACTCTCCTGTGTCGTAATTAATTGTACTTTTTTGATTTATCTTTTTATATATGATCGTGGGATCGATCGTATGGGGCCGCTAAGGTGGCGGATCCATCTTTTTTTGTAAAAGAGTTGAGTTTTAAAAATGGACAAGAGTTTGAATTTTGATGAAGTTGAGATAGTATATTTTTCTGTTAATTATAATTTCTCAATTTACCTCTTCACATATGATCGTGAAATCGATTGTGTGGGACTGTTGAGATGATAGATTTCATCTTTTATAAAAAATTATTATATGATGACAATTCTATCGTATAAAAGATATTGTAACCAAGGATAACAGGTTGTATGGGGACAATTCTAACCGGCTGGGGCTTAGAATCTACTCGTGAAGCATATAAAAGATATTGTAACCAAGGATAACAGGCACAAGTATTTAGGCACATTCTCATAAATAAAGATGAAAATGGGAACACAATTCAACAACAAAAAAAATGACAGCCAAGCTCAGAGGTGACTTAATTATGTCTCCATCTGTTTGTAAATTAAACACATTGTGTATGTGACAAAGTTGCTATCTGCATTTTCATGTTATCTGCCTCCAAAATGTGATCTTATTACTTGAGAAGAAACTGAAAGAGTAACCAAAAATCATACAACATGAAGCTGTATACCCTAGTTATCAAGGATCAGCTAAAGAGCAACCAGACGTTGACATTAACATGTGAATTCATCTGAAGAGGGAGAACATATACCTTGAAAGGCTCAAACCAATGTCTTAACTTCAGATACCGAATCTGTCAAGACCGACCTGAGTTTTCGAGCTTCAGTTAAAATGCACTCACGATCAAATAGAGCAGAGACAACTGCTACACCTTTCAGGTTTGGGACACCAATCTCCATCACTGAACGAGCATTCACAACTCCTATGCCGCCGATGGCAACCACTGGCAACTTGGAAGCCAAACAAACAGACTTCAAGCCATCCAAACCCACAGTAACATTGTTTTGTTTCGTTGTCGTTGGAAACACACCCCCACAGCCAATATAATCGGCACCATCAGCCCATGCCTGCTCTGCCTGGGCAGGGGTCTTGCATGATACACCAATGATTTTCCCAGGCCCTAAAATTTTGCGAGCAATTCGTGCTGGCATGTCAGATTGCCCCACATGGACACCATCAGCATCACAAGCAAGTGCAACATCAACACGGTCATTGATCAACAGTGGCACACCACTAGATCGGCATATCTTGATGCAAGCACTGGCTGCTTCAACAAATTCACAGGTTTCAGCCTCCTTTTCTCTGAAACAAGAGTTAACAGTAGCAAAATATATTAAGTGGAAGTAGCAAGCTGAGAAACTGCCCAAAACAAGATGATACACAATTCACGGAGTCAGTAAGAGACCATGCTTTCAATTCAAGGAAAAATCATACCTCAATTGAATAATTGTGACACCCCCTTCAATGGATGCTTTTACTGCATCTACAATGGAACGCTCCCATTTCCTATTCATTGTAGAATCTGTGACTGCGTATAAGAACAAATCACTTGCATTGAATGATCTTGCTCCTGCATTGCAGGAATGAGTCTCAAGACAGAATAAGTGATCCAACGGTCCTTGAGGTCCATTCCCAATTATAATATCTTTGCTATAATCCAGTGCATTCTGAACAAAGGTCTTCGCGTTCTGAAAAGCAACAACAAATATTCATGTAACGTTATGACAGTATGAGACAAACCTAAAGATGAGTGACACTTAAATCAACTGAAAAAAAAGGATTTTTCAGTAAATCAAATTGAAAAAAAAAACACCTGAACAGCTTGCAGCATTGGAAGACCTTTAGCTAATCCTGCTGCTATGCATGAAGCAAGAGTGCATCCAGTTCCATGGGTGTTACGAGTCCTTACACGTGATCCGAGCAATTCATGGTATTTTTTGCCTAGGAGAACATAAGAAAAACTCCCTAAATTAATAACTTGAAAAAAAAAATACAAAAGTTGTTAGGTTAAAATAGAGTTGGCAAATACCATCAAAGAATATATCAATTGCATCTGAAGACCCTGGAAGATCACCACCTTTCACAAGAACATTTCTGCAAATAACAACATGTCCTTCTTAAGACAAGCAAAAAGAGAGAAAAATGACAAATTCTAGGAATATTGGTTTCTCTGTCATACATAATAAGGATCATAAAGAAGAGTTGTGCACTTTCTTTTGTCTTCTCAAAGAACGAGAATAAATTTTAGAAATTTCCGGAGATAGAGTTGTACTTCCTCAAAAAGTAAAGGCTCAAAATTAGCCAAGCACCATAGCAAAAAAAAGATCTTATAGCCAAGCAATTACTTGTAGAATGAGCACACAAGTCAATTAGGAGGTGTAGTCAAGCAAAAGAAATCTGCTAATGCCTTAAAAATGATACTACAGTAGTTTATACTCTAATTGATCAACAATATAGAAACCAATTAGCAATACTACTAGGTTTCTGTTTTTTGCCCAGCAGAATTTCCTGTTGAAACCTCCATGACTTCCTAAAAGATAACTTGAAGGCAATGCAGCGAACTGATGCATAAATATCTACTTCCACTGTGTTTGGAGCACCTTTAATGATTTACCAACGCTGCACTGGTACAGACGGTGTATTGTTTATACAAACTACCAAGTGGTGCAATTAAAAATCCAGAAGAACCTTATATGTGGACCGTCAAAATCATTCGGTGTTCTCCCTATTCTTTTGTAGATGTGTCTCACTGTTGCCATGATTGAATTAACTAACCAACAGTGCCCACCCACCAGAAGTTTCTCCTACACAGACCAAGCTAACTAGTGCTATCCAAATGTTTTTCAAATAACTCCACTTTTTCACTCTTTTTTTCAACCAATACCAGCCAGTTGGACGACAATAAAATTGTCATCAGGCATCAAAAAGACAGCTGGCAGTCAGTAAATATTTTTACCTATTTTCCTTCAGTTTATTTTGCCAGTAAAACTTATTCATAAGAACGCCTAAGGAAACTTTAATCGTCAACATCTGCACATACTTTACTGGAAAGATCATTGCATCACTAATTAGTTAGGTGTTGGGACTTTATGAAGAAAACAATGATTTCTAGCATTATTGTCTCTTTCTTCATTTGCATATATAAACCATAAACAACTACCATCAAAGTCTAGGCTCACCTAAAGTTTCTGAGCTTGAAAGTATTTGATTAAACTTTAAGGTAAGAGACTTCCATAAAGCAGATGCAATGACCTCTCCAACTCGACCAAGAGCAAGAAATTATTGTCACCAGAAGAGATTCTAAACATATGTCATGATTCAGGTGCAACAGAAGTTCAACAAATAAAAAAAAACATGAATGTTGTATGATAAGTTTCAGAATAAACAGCACATATAAAGACCCAATATTTGACAAAAACCACAAGAATGTTCCCTTTATTTTGATCACAAGGAATAACAAATTGAAGAAAAAAATGGGAAATATAATGCAGTTGAGAGACCACCGGCATACAAATAAAAGGATCAAAGGTGAAAAGCAATAAGGGATGAAGAAATAAATGTCATTTATGCTAACATCAAACAATTTTGAAGAGTTGTACTTAAAATGGAATTAAAAACTTACTTAGGACCTAAGTTATGTATTGATTTTGCTGCAGAATACATATCAGCCACTGTTCTCAAAGGCACACCTCCAAGTAAAGCTGATGCTTCTTTCACATTAGGAGTAACAATATCAGCCATTGCAAAAAGCTCATCCCTGAATTCCAACACAACCATTTAATTCATCAGCAAAACCCAAGATTCAGAAAAACTGATAAACTAATGAATCCCATGACATACCGATATCCTGAAAGTGTAGAAGATTCTGAAAGCACATCACCGCTTGTAGATACCATGACTGGATCAACAACTAAAGCTGTTTTTCTAAAATATAACAATGTCAACAATGGTACAATAAAGCAGATTCACTTTTCTTATTAGCCATTACCTCGAACAGGAAACTTCTTGAGACTTCGACATAAAACCTTTACTACCCCAACAGAAGGAAGCATGCCTGTTTTTACCTAGAAATTCAAACAAAAAGAATAGCAGTGTTATTAGCAGGTCCATGCTATGCCATGAATTCATCATGTCAAGAAAAACACTATAGTTCTCTAAACATATAAAAGTGTGTATAGAAACATCTAGTACTATCAAAGTGATTTTGTCCAATCAGTAATTATGGTTCTATACACAAAATGAAGCACCGTCAACAACCAAAAGTAACAAATTCCCAACAATCAGTTTTCCAAATTTATGATACTACAAACTACTGGTGGTAAAAAATTATAGACATAACTCGTACAAACTTGATCTACAAGACATTCTATTTCAACCACTTTAATCAAATACTGACAATAAAACAAGAATTCTTATAACTTAATCCATGATGGATCAACTCCATATTAAACTAATTACAGCGATCCAAAATATAATTAACATTACACATATTCTTTTTCACTGCTAATGATGTTAAGGTGGAATCCTCTCGAGGCAGCAAATAAGCACAAACACATATTGAAACTTGATATTTAATTTTTGTTTTTTACTATTCATGCTTCTGAACCCATTTAAGTTAGAACTTGAATGGTTCCAACTTAATGAAAATGCCACATTGTATAAACTTTCTCAGAAGTGAGAAGTCTAGATGATCGAAATATTAATCTTCTATATCAGCCAACATATACTTTCTGAAAGTGAGTAACTGAGTACACATCTTTACAAGTCGCTTTGAAATAAATATAATAAAGAAGGAAACTCGAAAACACTTGAAAGCACCTGTGAGAACAAATTGATGAATTGCAATATAGGTAGTAGATAAACATCAACCTGAAGGAAATATCTTTATACATCTAGTCATAAGAGATTAGACAGAAGTGGATCATATTAATGCAAATCAATATCACATAGTCTAATCCAATTGATATATAAATTAGGAGCTCAAGTCATCTCGATATCATACCACATCAACCCTCATGTCCTCAAGTACAGATTTCAACTGCTCCTCAACAAACTCCTCAGGTATGGGATGGACACCCTAGTTAATGACATAGCCAATAAGGTTCTTGAGCAGAGGTGAATACTTGATATGCAACTAATGAAGCACAAGAGTTATACAAAATCACAATCGTTGATAATAATATAAAAGATTTGATATTTATCTAGCTCCATGCATAGAGACGTACATTTCTTTTTAAAAAAATGAAACTCGCAACTTATTGCAAGAATAGCAACAATGAACAAATCCCAACTATTTTGGGTGGAACCTATTTACTGTCATCAAGCCATGTTTGTAGCAACTATTTGGGGTTGGCTAGATGGATCTTAGCTTTATGTAAGGGTATATCACTAGAATAACAACCTAGTCTTACAAAAAAATATGATCAAGATCCATTATATACATTTAGACATTTTTTACCATTAATTGGATAGTCCTAGCATAACCCTCCTTTTTCATCGTAGCTTGGCTCTGGCTTTGGTAGTTTTGAGGTGGAATTGATTTAAATGTGCAAATATCGATACAAGATACAAAGCAATTGCTTCAAAGTTTGGCTAAAACCCTTAAAATTAGGATTTTATTTATTCATCATAAGGGATGATCAAAGAAGCAAATTAACAAGAGGAAATTGGTCCACTAGCGCTATGCCACACTATAGCAGAACTATCAGCCATTAATCAATTGCCAAAAATCTAATACCTAATGGGGAAAAAATTGAAGGGGTGGAAATAAGAAAGCAAGTGGCTCAACTGAGGAAAAACAGGAGCTATATTATCTACTTTCCATTCATTTCTATTGTTAACTTGGAGAAAATAGTAAATTTTCGACGTATTAGAAACACAAACTTCTTTTCCCACTAATTTCACCTGATTTGAACAGGAAAAGAATTAGATTGAATTAAATTTCCTCCGCTTCTCATCTTCGTTCCTTCCAACTAAACTAAATTGGAAAAATTGAGCAATTCGTTCCTATCCATTTCTTTTCCCTCCTATTTCCGTCCAAGTAAACACACTCACTAATATCTCAGACCTGAACGCCGACGGTGTTCTGCGCTGTGACGGCGGTGACGACTGACGAACAGTAGGCGCCGAGCGCCCCGCAGGCCTTGATGTCTGCCTGGATCCCGGCTCCAGCACCAGAATCGGATCCGGCGACGGTGAGCACGTGGGGCATTCTCCGCCCGCCTCCGCTGCACAAGGCGGACATCGCCGCCGTGATCGGTCCGCTAGCACCCCCACGAGAAATTCGCGCGCCGATTCCTGGGAACGACCGCGTATAATTCTGGAGAATGGAGAACAGATTGGGTCAGTGGCGAAGGCTCGTTCGACTGCTATCTGATCAAGCGTAGAGCGAAAGAAAAAGAGACGACGGCGACCGGTGAAGAGGGCCAGGCGATGAAAGCGGCGGAGGCCATGCGAGAGATTTGGGGGCTCCAAATTTGTTTTATGGCTGCACACTCTCACTGTAGGCTTTAAATTAAATTTAATGTTTGGATGGACTCGCGTGGTTTATTTAGATTAGTAAACTTTCATGAGCTTATTTAAACATCTCCCTCTACCTCTCCTCGCTTCCCGATGCCCCCACCGTGACCTCCGCACGCGGGCGACGCCCATCGGGGCCGACGGTAACCGGAGACCCTCTTCCCCTCTCTCCGGTGCAGCCTTTGCCCTCTTTTGCTCTCTTCCTGTTCCTCTTCCTCTCTCATTCCCTCTTCTTCGTCTCGTGCCGTTCATCTCCGGAGCGGCATTGCACCGCGAGCTGCCCGAGCCAACGGAGGAACCGTTATTTCCCTCCGGAAACCCTAGTCTTTTGTTACTACTTTCTCTCTCTCGCGTCTGTTCCTCACTCCGAGCCACCTCCTCTCGAGCGGGTGGGATCCCGACTCCTAACAGCCGTGTGGCCGCGCTGTTCCGGTGAGAATATTTTCTTCTATCTCGCAGCAGCGTCTTTCCCTCTGAGTCTAGTGCTGTTCCTCGTTCCAGCGGCAATCCTCTCCGCTGGCGGGCGCCTGACTCCTCCTTGCCAGCGCCGTAGGCGAAGCCCCTTGTCCTCCTCCCATTTCCAGATTTGGAACTGATCCGTAGGCCTTTTGGATCGGAGAGCAACCGATCACAAGTTGCTTGGTGTAAGGATCCGGTGAGCATTTTCCTTCCTTGTATTGGTGAATGGTTTTTTCCGATATAATACCTGTTATTTATTCAGATCTGATTGGTTCATTGTTTCTCCATCATCGTAATCTCATCTATTGCTTTCTTGTTACGAAAAGTATTAGGTTGGGTCCCTCACTTTTATTTCTATTTTAGGCTCGAAATGGTGAGATTATTGATGTTGGCTTTGTTAAATTGGGTATTTAGGGATTGGATGTTATTGTACATCTATGCCCTCCTTGGTTAAGGAAATGATGGGGTGAGAATGTATATCACTTTTATTTATATTTTAGGATTGAAATGGCGATATTATTGATGTTGGCTTTGTTTTAAATTGAAAATTCAGGCGTTGGCTGTTAATATAGTGTGTTGTCTCTTTAAATTGGTTGCATTATGGTTGATGGATCAAGATTGGATCTATGGGGCTAGAGTATTAGTTGATCTCTGACTTTAGTGGTGTTAATATGTTTAGTAGTATTTTAAGCCTTTCTAAGTTGCTCTTATATTTAATTTTTAAGAGATTCTGACGTTGTAGACTTTTGGTTCTTTTTTCAGAATTGAGGTGGGTACAATTTGCTTAATATCTTATTAATAGATTTTTGTGCATGAATTAGAAGTGTGAAAGAGTGTGTGTATTGGGGAAAAAATGCTGCTATGGATGGTTTTAGAAGGGATTAAAATGATGTTAATTTAATGAAATGAATCATAAATGAATCAAATTGTTGGGTTTATAACTATCGGATGAAATAAATATATCTTTCCATGCTTGATTAACGTGGATGCTTTCTTATGAGAATTAACTAGGGGAAAAGTTTAAATTATTACAAGATGATCTAGGTCTCTGTGCTGTTACTTATCTTTTTAAATTGCTACATGCCAATGCTTATATACTTCCCTTATGCTATAAATCCCTATATGGTGGCCATCTAATAACATAGTTTTATATTAGCGCAATGCTAACAAATGGTGACATAGTTTAGTCCTTCAAGAATCAAGCTAACCATTCCTTAAATGTGAAATTGCTATATGATGTGTAAATTCAAAAGTGGAATAACAGCTATTGCGAAATCCTAAAGTGAATCGAATGGATACAATAGATGACTATTATAAAGGGTGAAATAAATGCTAAAAAAATGAATATACCAAACCTAAAAGTAAAAAATTTCTTTTTAGGTTTAGGCAATGATCATTCTTTCATTAACTATATGGATGATAATTCTTTTGAGGTTTGAAGACTAAAAAAACTATGGTAGTGAATAAAAACCAAAAAGTAGTCAAGAATAAAAAAAGGGAAGGATTAAAAAATAAACAGGGAAAAAGCGAGAAGCAGTTAGATTTATAAAACTGAGGGTAGTGAATAAAACAAAGGTGATTTGACAAATTTTTAAAAAAGAAGATAGAATTATGTAATTTAAAAAAGAGAGATGACAGAAAAGGATTAAATGTGATAGATCCAAAGTTTTTGTTTTTTATAATCTTCTTCTCTAATTTTTCTTCCTTTGTTTCACGTTGATGTATGCTTATATTATACCTTTTCATCTTTTATTGGTCTTGTCTGCATGATTATGATTATGATGAGATTTATTATTGTTTGTCTCTAATTATTCACAACTATGGTCTAACGTGATTTCCTATATTGGGATATGTATTTCCTAGTATTTTAGAGTTGGATTTATAAAAAAGTCCAAAGTCTCTAAAATTGTAATAAATAAAGGGCAGTTCGGTGTATAAAGCTCCCACCAATGCAGGGTTCCGGAGAAGGGTCTATTGTTGTACGCAGCCTTACTCTAAAATTGTAATAGCGAATAATAATTTCACTTGCTTTTCTCTGTGAGAATTTCTTTTGTGTGCGGTTCATTCCTGTGCTACATCAAATATTGGACTTTATACAACTTTCTTTGATATTAATTCCTCATCTCAAGAATTGAGATAGATGCTGAATCCTAATGCATATCTTTCACTTCATAACCTTTGCAAATTGGTGATCTTTGCTAACTTCAGATCTTGTATTGTCTTCAAAATTAAGGGGATTTTAACTGAAGGGGTGCTTAGTAAAAAAATCAAGTCTTTTGAAGATTGTCACTGCCTCCATTTTTAAAGATATCTCTCTTTAGGATTGTCACACACCTTAGTCTAGAGTATCATATTGTTGAAGTTTCTTTGTTTCTACTTTAATCATCGTCATGTTCCTCATGTGTTTAGTTTTTTTTTTTTGTGAAATTTTTTATTTATGCAACGTACTAGATATAGATAATATCTAGTTATTTGAGTTACTAAGAGTTAATAGTTATATATGTATGGATTTGGTCACACATGAGGTGTTGTTTTATAGCTGTTTGTATTTATCCTATACATGTAACGGTCCACTTCTAGGAATAACAATATAATTTCTCTCTGCCAACTAAATGAATAATGGAATCAAGTCAAGATTAAGTTGTGGGAACGTGTGCTTCCAGAGTTGATGCAGTTGGAGAAAACTTGAGTGTAAAATAATATTTTATATCAATGTTGAATAAGTAATCAAGGCGTGAGTTTACTAGCCCATTCAGCATTGCTGTTTATAGAGAAGATCATGTTCTCTTCTCTCAAGGAACGTTGGAGATTGGTGGATCTCTTGTAATGGCCTGCAAAGTAATGCTCACCTATGGATGGTCCTGTGTGTATGGCATTGCCTCAAGGTTATTACACTCAGCAGCATTTGCATTAATTCAACAGTTATCTAGGATACCTTATGATGCACTGAGGCCGTTCAAAAGATTGACTTGGATGTAAATATTTCATTGTCAGTAAGTGAGGATTTGGAAACAAGCATGCCTCACTTATGCTTAAAAATATGTTGTATAATGATGAAGCCTTATTGTTTACCTGGTGACAAATCTCTTCCCTTTTCAGATGGACTGCAGTGATCATGCTGAATATATTCCTGGATACTATGTGAAGCCAGGGCAAGAAATCCCTTCAGGGTTAGACAGTCTTTCTCAGCCAAAGGTGGCCTTGTCATCCCATCTTCAGCTTACTGGGCCTGTAGAACAACTGAGCAGAACTGGATCTCCTGGCACAATAACAACCAGGATTGGGTCTTCAGTATCCTTATTGGGTTCTAAAGGTCCAAAAACTACAAAAGGAAATAGTAGAGGTGATTTAGCAGATTCTGTGAACATATTGAATCTGAAACCAAATTCTTCTTCCCGATGTAACTTTCCTGGTGAAGTTAACAGACATGTTCACAAGGTATAAATTGTGTTTCTACAGTTTTACAAGCTTAATTTTTAGTTTCTGTCACTCATCATTATGCTTTTGTATTTGCTTGTAGTGCTTCACATAACACAATGTTGAGTAGTATGCAAGGCAAATTCTGCCCGCAGAACTAAACAATTGAATAAGTGGCTACATTAAAATTTAGAATATTGCATGTATCTTCTGTGTCTTTGATGTGACAACCGGTTTATCAAATAGTATTCTCGTTGACGTACATATTGGGCGCATTCATCTATTAGTACAGACGACTATTCAGCATATCCCAGTTTAATAAGTAAAGGTTGTACATTAGTTGACATTCGGTTTTTCAAATCAAGATTGTTTATACAGTTTGGCTTTCATGTCTTATGCATTTTTGCCTTCTAATCAAAGCTCTTAGTAATTTCAATCTCTTCTTTGAAGCTAAAACACTACATACTTGTCTCAGGCTCAAAATCTGACTTCTCGTTCTCCGTCCATAGCCACTCGAGGTCATTATAACTCACAAACAACCACTTCAATTTCTCATGAGCGACAGGTTGGGCTTCTTGATAAACAAAATCATACTGAACCAAGAGGGACCAAAGAGACTGTCTTTGGCTATCAAAAGTTTGGAAGGAGTAGTAATTATAGATCATACAGAAAC
>JBBMKF010384430.1:0-14309 GCA_037834155.1 Curcuma caesia
TACACCCAAGTTCTCAGGGAGATGTAGCGGTCCTTGCCGAGACGTTACAGTCGGACCCTGCAACGCCTTCCTTCCGTGGAACATCCTAGCATTAACACAATAGTTTAATGGATCCATTCATGAGTGCTTGCCTTAGTTTAACGCTGGCTGGCAACCTAACGCAACCCTCCTTCTTTATCCAGGCTTGGGACCGGCAATGATAAGGTAAACTTATCACAGGCGGAGTTATGCTTTATAGACATATATATAATATATTTTTTGATTTTGAATAAAAAGAAGCAACTTAGGATAAATATGGAGAACTGGAGATTCTTTGTTTTTGTACACAAACAAAATGCTTTCACTTCAGATTTTGCGTTCGATGAAACTGCCAAATCACGTACTGAACGCTGCTTTCAGGATTGGCCTAACATACAGGTAGACATCACTGTAGAAAATTGTGGGCCTTTCATGTGTCGACTTCAGAGGTTTGTTCCTTTCTTCCTGGTGCCATCCAGAGTACAACTGAAGTCTGTTAGCTAATAAATAAAAAATAAATAGGGCGGAGTTAAGTATTATTCTATCTGAGTTTTAATCTTGAGTCTGACGGAGTTAAAGAGGAATTTACCGTTTAAATTTATAGTAAAAAAATAAAAATTATGTGTGAAAGAGGAAGATATCTCGAGAACTTTTGATAAATTCGAAATTAGTCCAGGGATTATAAAATTTCTGACACCAAAACCGTCAAAGGTTGATTCTGCATGAAGCAATGCTATAAAACATATCATCTAAAATATGAGTATTTACTTTGATGAAAGATAATCTTTAGTTTAAGAAATTTGAAGAAATCTCTGAGCTTTCAAGCAACAAGAATTAGTCAAACAGTTCATCAAGAATATTCAAACTGTAGTTTCTTCACATGGCTGAACATGTATTCCATGAGTGTTAGCAATAAATTTCAGTATTGACGAGAACAGTTAGAGTTCAGTTTTCTTTTTATAGTAACTAGTATTACGATGTGAATTATAAAGAACTCCAATTGTATTGATGAGACTGATGATGACTGTACTCATATAGATATCTTAAAGGCATGAATACATTTATCGTGCTTAGATCGGCTTGAACTCTTTAAATTCAGAAAGATTTTAAGTATATTAAAATATAGAATTGCTACATTGCGCGATGAAGAATTCACGACCCGTGTGTGACACCCGCGATCCACTGTCGTTGTCGCCGCCCTCGCCGCGCCGTCCGACCGCCGCCTCGGCCGTGATCGAGGCATCACTCGTCGGCGCTTCGACCGGCACTGGATTCCGATCGGATAGTGGTCGGAATCTGACGAATTTGGCTGGAAACAACAGCCCCCTATTGTGCGGCAACTATCGAGGGCGATCGGGCCGGATTCCGACCGAATTGCAGTTGGAGACCGGTCGAGGAGCCATGCCAGTCCTTTCTCGGTCGGAATCTGACCCGATCGCCGTCGACAGTGATCGCGCCGTTTCCGACCAAATCACGACTAGATGGCCGGAAACGGCGCTGCCACTGCCGACCCGGTTTCCAGCCGAATTCCATCGGATTTCGGTCGGAATCCGACACTGGACGGATCGTGTCCGAGGCGGCGGCCAGCGGTGATCGGACGGCACGGCGAGGGGTGCGGCAGCGACGGTGAATCGCAGGTATCGCGCACAGGTCACGAATTCCTCACGCAACTTAGCATTTCTCTCTAAAAATAACTTTCTGTATATAAACGATAAATTAAAATTCATATGAATTCCTGATGGTTCTACAATAGAATCCGACAAAATATATATATACGCCTCGTTCACGAAGCTATCGCAGCAGATTCGGAAGAACGGCGTGAGCATATCGGACTCGCTCAGTGGAGAGCGAATAAAGTGCTCCCCCAATAAACTGTGAATAAGTTCTCCCATCACCCAGCGTCTTCCTATAAAGCGAGAGCCAGCCAAAGCAACAAAGATCAAGGCCAAGGTACAAGGAGTCTCGATCGCCGTTCGCTCAGTCAAAAACTGAAAGAGCGATCGATCGATCACTACTCATGTCGTCGTCGAGCAGGTACTCTCAAAAAAGCCACGAGGACTATGCGGGCTACTTGCGACGGTTGGAGAAGACTACGAGCCTCTATGACGGGCCTCGCTTCCCCAACCTTCACGGCGCCGGCGTCAAGCCTAAAGAGGGAAACGACGACGGGAAAGAGCAGCGGCAAATTGGGCGCTTCGGCAGGGCCGTGCACCTCGAGACGTTCGAGACCGTCGTCGTCGACAAATCCACTGCTTATCGAGCATGATTAAGCCATTAAGGGAGATAATGGTTAGCTCATATCTGTAACATAAATAAGCGTGTTTCTCTTCTATAATAATGAATAATGATACTGCGTCTGTGTATTATATATGTATAATCAAAATAATACTGACCATGTAATATATAATTAATATTATGTTGAGATCTAGTTATATCCTTTTAGTTTTAGTTCCTTGTGTTATTTGATTATTTCCACGCTTACAAGGGTTGTTTTAGTTCGTTTTAGTTTTAGTAATGGAGAAATTTCTCTATTATGGTCCTGTCATCTTTTGATGACTCTTTTTATCCTGCTTCTTTAGGAAGATTTCTTATTTAACTATGAAAATGATTCTTCTTGGTTGCTTTTTACCACATCAATTTGTAATTATTTAATTTTGTAAAGATGCTTTTGAGCCCAATCAAAGTTTTTAAGAAATTGTTTTCCAAGAGTTCTTAGATATTGATACGGCACTAGTTACTCTCCTAAGTTTAAAAATACTTACATTTCTTAATTTCAAAACATTTTAAGTTATCCATGAGAATTAGAAATAATTCCGTCATGGATAAGTCATTAATGAATTTGACACATACGCGTTGATGAGCTTAAATACATCATAATCACTCTAAAACCAACACCATTATATTCTTAGACATGCTAAAATTTTTAAAATCCAAATCTTTTTAGTCATCAATAAATTTCGATCAAAACTTATTAATAGATACTATTATAGATATCTAAATCACTCCAAATCTAAAACATTCTTTTTCTAACACTCTTGAATATGAATATGCTTAATACCCTGATTTTAAACTATTTTAAGTTATCAGTGAGAGACTAAAAATAATTCAGCCATTAATGAATTTACCATATAATCATCTATAAAGGTGATCGCTAAAAGTCCCCCGACTACTTCAGACATACTGACCAGGGTCTTCTCTCTAAGCCTAAAGGAAGAAGACTTCTTCCGGTGCCTCATCAAGAGACTGCCCAAGAGCTACGATGAGCAAGCAAAGAAGTGCATAAACGTAATTGAATTATTATGTACATGGTTTGCAAATTGTATGCGTGGAGAGTTAAAGATTGTAGGATGAGAGACTATCTTTTACTCCCACTCCAAATCAAACAAACAAGCTAAAAACACTTGAATGCTGCTTATTGATCAATATAGAAGCTGAGATGATATGTTCATGAGGAGGAAGGAACCTTATTGATCAAGAATCCTTACTGATCAATATACGAGATGATTGTGCGCGACGACTTTGTTCATATGTACAAGAAATTTCTGCATTTTGTAATGTCAAGGATGGAATACTGAAAGGCCAACATCAACAAACAAGATAGGACAGTAATTTGGTCTGGTCATGCATAAATACATAAGCTAATCAAAGAGTTCCCAGTTGTTGGTAAATGAAGTAGAAGATGCCTTTGGACGAGGAGCACTCAGGCTGCCGAACCCCGATTCGAATGACTCCCATTGGGTCGTAACTGAGACTGCTGTCCTGCTGTTGCTGAAGGGATTCGTGTTTCTTGCTTTAAGCAAGTCGAGTGTATCCACTAGGTTCTGTATGCGGTGAACCTGATCACAGTGAATTGAAATGGAAAAAGAGACATTAGCGAAAAGTATATATGCTAAACAATTAACAAGAAAACAAGAGAGATTTCTAGCATA
Organism: Curcuma caesia; assembly: GCA_037834155.1. Lineage (NCBI taxonomy): Eukaryota > Viridiplantae > Streptophyta > Magnoliopsida > Zingiberales > Zingiberaceae > Curcuma > Curcuma caesia. The sequence goes on from JBBMKF010384430.1 coordinate 3,948, forward strand.
GTTATAAACTAGTCATAATTGTAATTCTTGGTAAAAGTGGTTTAGAACGTTAACTTGTTAGACTAGGCCATCAAGGAGTATGATGCATTCTTCAAGGAGATTAAGGCAAATGAAAAGTAGATTAAGGCAAGAACAGCTTCAGCTTGGTGACTACCACAGCTTCTAAACAAATAGAATACGTATCCTGTGCTTGCTTGAGTGCCTTGTTGGTGAGGTTGTTTAATTATCAGACTAATCTCCTTATCCACTAGAAAAGCATACAAATGTACTAGAACGATAAGCATGGTGGTTGTCTTAAGATAAGCATGTGAGTTACTAGGAAACATACAATCAAAAGTACTACAAACTTAAAGGATCATCCAAATGTAGCTCCAAAAGACGATAAACAAGAGATTACAAGTTTAATCAATTGTGTGTGTGAAGGATCATCCAAAAGATGATAAACAAGAGATTACAAGTTTAATCAATTGTGTGTGTGTGTGTGTGGAAAACGCATAGAAATTTAGTGGATCATTCGTTATAACTATAGCATGGAAAAATACATTTACAAAATGGGATGAAGAAAAATATGCAACCTCAAGTAGCTTTCTTAAAAAATTATGGATCTATTATTATTCTTCATCTATGTCAATGTTTATTATTTAACGGGTTTTGTAATTCCACTAGCTGACCCCAGATAACTAGGATTCTCTTATGTCACTACAACTATATTTCTATCATGATCACCAGGAATTCTACTAATTGTGCATGATAAAGTACAATTAAGTTTTGTTAATAATCAATAATATCAAGGTGAACATGAGAAATCCTAAAAGAAACTAAACAAGAATCAAATATATGAGTTGTTTAATCCAAGTCATTCGCAATAACAGGCCTAATATCTCAACTACTAGAGGCCATTCTGAAAAACCTCATATTTGTAAAGGATGTACGAAAGATCCAGACTGCGTAAAAAATGATTATATATCCTTATTCATCTTCATCCCTTACCTTTCATCAAAGTTTCTAGATCTCCAAACAATTAACTGCTAGCTTGAATTGTATAGTAAAACTGATTAATGAACAACATCAGCCATTTTGAAAGTAAAGAGCACCTTATAATAAGGGTGGGATATATGAAATCTTGTCTACGAAAAAAATATCACTATTTTATTAATAGTTTATCATCAGGTACATATATCTGATTATAGTAATCAACCATTGTATAAAATGAACAAGTAAAAGAAAAAACAGACTTGAACTCAAATATGCAAATTAAAGGACCAAGGGTGGTATGTATTCATGTCAGATAGTTTGCATGGCACAATGGAGATCTACGAAGTTCTCTAGGTTTTCACTTGTATAGTTTTGATCTAACTTCCAAGCATCGGCAGTATTAGCATTGTAACTCTTCAGCTGCAGCAACATGTCAGTTGATGATGTATGAGACAAAGGTTCCGAGGGATAAATCACAAACCAATTCTCACAATTCCCCATTGTCCTGTTGACCATTCCATCACCCTCTCTAAACCTCTCATTAAAGTTTAAAGATCTACTTAAACCTCTCATTGACTGAACTGTTCTTCTGCCATCTTTTAAATGTGCAAGAGTTCTTGAGGTAGGTGTTCAGAACTTGAAAATGACCGTGTATAGTGTGAAATCATGCGAGCAAATGTTATCTCTAGCTTGAAATACCCGAGGCAAATTGACAGAGTAAAATTGAACAAGGACAAATGCCAGAGTTATTGGAAAGCAAAACCAGACCAGCTTCAAAATGTCAAGTAGTTGGCCAATAATGGAAATAAGAAAGGCGACATCTACAGTCCAAAATTAAACAAATTAGTAAATATAAGTTATTGATTATTGAAAAATGAGACAAAAAATGAAATATCCAATGGAAATAGGACCTATCTATAATCAGTGGTTCATTACTACAATGACTGAAACTGAATACTTTTGGGTAGATTAAGTGTTTGCACTCCGATTGTATCGTGAACTAATTTTAACACATCTAACAGAAATTCAAATAGAGACAGGAACTTCGACTAAAATTTCATGGAAATAACAATAAGTTGAAAGGTAACAGAACATAAAACAAATATGAACTGATTGACCCAACTGATGCTGGAGTGGAACTAGAGCAGATGCAATGTGAACAAACAGAGGCAGTAAATTAATTAATCAATGAAACAGCTGATCAGAGAATGAGGTACCTCAAATCTCCGCTGCACTTTAGCTTCTCCTTGAGCTTCAATGCTATCCAGTTTCAGTAATTGCACCATAAGCAACTCCGTCAAAAGAGAAAATTCCTTATCTGCAGCTTTGGCTCCGACATGAACAGAAGCCTCCAAATTCGAAACCTGCACATTAATTCAATCAACTCGCAGACAACTGGCAAACAGTTAATGATAGGGGAGCCACCGACCTTGACGGCGAGCTTGTCCACCTCGGCTCTCACCGCAGCGACCGCCTCGCACGCCCTTAGCATCCCCTGATCCCGCTTCATCCGCTCCAGCTTTTGCTCCTTGCTCGCGGGGTCCTCCAAAAGGACCACCTTGGACATGTCTTTGATCCCCGCCATGTGCAAGCACTCGCCGTCATCCTTCTCCTTCCCCCGGAAGAGAAGCCTCTGCTCAGAAGGCGCGAGCCCGGTCTCCTGTGCGAGAACCCTCTTCAATTCCCCTTCAAACCGGCCACCATCAGCAGCAGCAACCACACATTTATTGGCATAAAAATCGCAACTTTAGGGAGGTATTCAAGAATGGGAATGAGTTTGTTGTTTTTTTTTTTAACTCACCGAAGGTTGACTGGGCGAGGATGGAGAGGTCGTGCTGATAGGAGCCATGAGTGACCTTGATCTTGATGAATGGCCCGGAGGGACCGCCGGCCGCGTCGCTCCGCTTCTGGACCAGCATTCCGCCGGGGCGGAGCTCCCAAGCGATGCTGCCGTTGTCTTCCCTCGCCACAACCTTGAAGCTGTGGTTGGATCTCTTCATCCTCCGTTAAGCCAAGGCAGAACAGAGTAGGAAGAAGGGAGTTGGTGGATATGGAAGAGACCCGGAAGGCTTCCTTTCCGACGATCGAAGCAAGCAGCAAGACCGAAGCGAAAGCAGTTGGCAAAGCACAGCTTTTGATGCTGCCAGCTTCCGTCTTCACAATAAAGATGTTGCAGCTAGCGTCTAAACGACAAAACACGATGAGACAGACGATTAATGAATGAAAGTCTATTGAATTAAAAATTTTTAAATTTAAATTATAATTTAAACGAATGAAAGTCTTTTAAATTTTTTATTTTAATTTAAATTTTAAAAAATAAAAATAATTGTTCTTAACTCGTTAATCGATTTAAGTTCATCGTATAGATTGTGGATGTAAACGGATCCATTCATCTAAATTTATTTTAAAATAAATTGATAAAATTTCAATCCAATTCATTTAAATTATTTGATGAAATAAATAAATTTGACAGACTCAATCAAATTGACAGCTCTATCTCGAATACATACTATGCTAAATAAGAACTAATTCGCTCCTTTTATATCCCTCTAAATTTACTACATTTATTTATTTACTTTGGATCTTATAAGATCATTGAAGGAATTTAACAATAATTAGTCAATTGAACAATTCAATTGAATGTCCAGTCACTAAAAGTGACATAGTTGACTGATAATTGGAGAATAGTGAATCCAACTAATTACTAGGTTGAATAAAGAGAGATTTTTAAAAAATTGCAACCTCTACTCCATTAAAGCATAATATGCCCTTTGATTATTATGGAACCTTAGTATTAGCAAATAAATCTATCAATTTTGATATTAATTTTTATCATATTATTTACATTTTAAAAAAATATATTTTATTATAAAATAAATATAATTTTCACTCTGTCATCATTTCAATAAAAAATGGAATTCATCACTTCAGCGGTCTAATACGATTGATTTCACGACCATCTATGAAGAGATAAGTCGAGAAGTTACAGTTGATTATTACAAAAAAGATGAATAAAGATACACTACATGAAAATAATGGTATGAAAATTAACATGAAAGACGTGGCAAGCCATGTGGCTTTTTCGACTGAACAAAATGTCCTTTTAGCGATCCCGACAATGAAATTGTAGGATTCAGAATTTAAGATTTAGAATTTAGGATTCAAAATGTTGAAAGACATGACAAGCCATGTATATCATGCCACGTGTGTCATGCCACATGATCGAAAAAGCTACATGGCATGACACACATAGTTTATCATGTTTTTCATATTAAATTTTATGTCATTATTTTTATATAATATATCTTTACTAAAAAAAAGATATTGTCTTACTTTGCCGAATCACTCAGCCATCATTAACTCGATAAAGTGGTGATAATTCATCGAAATATTACACCAGTCTTTGGATCTACGTCATTTGTCAGCATTACCATTTTGAATCAAATCCCTTCGATACCGACGACTTGCTTCGATTCGACGTCAATCATTTTTCAAATTTTTTTTTTTATCGAAGAGATTCTCTTGATTCTTGAATCATCCAGCTCGCCGCCTCCGCCTCCGCCTCCGCCAACACTTTCATTCTCTATTATCCGTCAGCATTGAACACCCAGCTGACTAGCGCTGTAGAGATTGAGCACCTGGATCAAGGTTGCAACCGCTGCGCGAGGTCACAATACCGCCTTGTGGTTTGTTGCCGACGGTTAAGACGGCGCCGCCATGTGGTTTGTCGGAGATGGAAGACGGCGCCGCCATGTGGTTTGTCGGTGAAGAAGAGTAGTTTAGAGATACATTAGCGAATCCCTTTGATATTCGTGTTTCCAGGCATGTGCTAATTGGATCTGCAATCTCTTCTAACCGATTTAGTTGAATCTTATCACAATACGACAAAAAAGAAATAACAAAACTGGAAGGAAAATGGGAGAGGAGGAATAATTGAGGAGAGACTGGAAGGTGATTAATGACGGTTCGTCTCATTGGCCATCAATTAATGACGAGAGTCGGTGATTGGAGCCATTCCTTCATTCAACCACTTTGATGGTACCAATCCATAAAGACAGTGCTTCTCAAATTGTATAAATGGTCCATGCCTTCACATATTGTCGACTGATATGGACCCGACAAAGACGGTGATTCTCTACGTTTGGAAGATATGTCGACTGATACAGTTATTATCTGTATATGAAGTTGCAATATGTCATGGGATTGATCTTCTATGTGGAATACTTCGTTAGTTCACTGATCCTCATGTAGAGGGCCGCTGTGCTAAATGAAACCTCCGTGATTTAGATTACGTGGGACAATCGTAGGGAAGTGTTATCATCTTTTACCGCTGCAATATGGATCAGAGATAACCTCACCAATAAATATTATCATATTTATGTGGATCGACCAATTGTATGAATGTCCTATGCTTCAGGGCACCGTTGACTGCAACAATTGCTCCACTATGCAGCAAGTGATGTCGATTGAAACACTGCAATAAATATGGCAGAGCCATAAATTTTGTAGCCTCCGGGCTAATCGAAAGCCCCCGGACTATCTTCCTCTTTTACAAAATTTTTTTATTTTATCCATAGTGAATTTAAACTATATATAATTCCTTTTTAATGTTTTTGGACCCCAGGCTAGAGCCCAGGTAGATTAATACCTGGCTCCGCCCGTGGCAATAATAATATCTTTCGATCAATGGTCGACTAGTCATCATGGGCCACCTCATCGGACAAAACTTGTATAAATCTTATAGTAAAGGCATATTGTCACAATATTTACATTTATTATATAAGCATAGTAGTTAGGTTAACAGTCTAATTGTAATACATGATATAGTTCATTTATTGTAGATTATACAATTTCCTTGTGACAGAAGTTATAACTTAATAATAGTTATATATAATCTGTCATAGTTTGGTTGAAGTATCATAATCTTATAGTAGGTGTCATGATTTAATTAATTGTAGTACAACAATTTTAATTTGGTTATATATTGCACGGTAAATATGCATCGCTTGAGTTTTAGTACATGTCCTAGTTGAGTTGGAATGAATGTTCAATTATATTAAGCATCAATTATAGGGCATGTCAGAGTTTGATTGTACCATCGTATTGGGTGGAACATTCAATTGTTGTGTTACAATTTGATTGGGAAATTAAAATATTACCATATATATATATATATATATATACAAATACGTTTGAATTATAATACGAATTGCTTTTCAGTAAATAAATTATAAATTGTCCTTCGTATTAATCTTGTTTTTCAAGCAAAGCTCCAGGCACACCAGTGAGGCCCTTTGTCATGTACACCTTTCCCAAAATAAAATTAAAAAAATTATCGATTTTGCAATAAAGCCAACTTGGCATATTTCTTAATAACAAACTGATTTGTGCGAAAATTGATATTAATTGCCCAAATAGAAATGACATGGACTAGCAATTATTTTATATAAGCCAGCGTAGAGTTAGATTTATTAGAAATCATAAGTGATTATAAATTAATAAAACTTGTGCAGGAAAAGACACGATATATTTCTCTTAATACCAAGTAGGTTCATCATATCATTTATTTGCGAATGACAAACAAAAAATCATAATCCACAATTCAGTTAAAACAAGACGCCTTCGAAATTAATAGTACCTCGAATTTTTGAATAACTTTCATCTTTAAGAAAAACAAGAAGAAAAAAAGGGTAACCTTGCAAGCAGTCCACTCACCTCAAAGTTGTTCGAAGCTCATAATCCAAAGAAATTCCAATCTGTTCTCTGACGCATTACCTGAATGATAAATATCAACCAGTCCTCAGACTATCGATCACTTTTCATAGGGTAGTAAGCATTATACAAAGTACTAAATAGAGGTGCAAATACCAGAATGACTAAATGGAAATAAGAATAACTGTTTGCTCTGCTTCAAGCGGTCCTATACAAAATCCTGATTAATGACCATATAAAACCTGCAGTTTAGCCTATGGCAGTCAATCACTGTAACATAAAGAATAAGAGATGCTTGAAAACACCAACATCAGCAGCAAGACAGTCTGTAGTGTCGATCCATTACAACCCTCGGGGCATCAAGAGATGCATACTTCTAAATTGAGTTTACATCAAGTGTGAATCTCAGTAACTCCCCATGGGAGGCATGCCAAAAGGTGGCATGGGTGGCATTCCCATGCCGGGAATGCCACCCATTGGCGGGACTGGTGGAGGTCCAAAACCCCCTCCCATAGGACCTCCCATGCCAGGTGGAGCTGGTAATGCAAGGGGCAGCAACTGGGCGTACATATTCTGCAGAGAATCAAACCTAGTTAAAATCAAGACTTGCAAGACATAAACCAGGAAAACTAGGAAAACATTGGGTACCTGTTGTGCAACCAAATCTTTTTCTTCCTTTTCTTTCGTTTTCTCCTCATTTTGTGATTCAATTTTACACTTTACAAGCTCATCAACTTTACTAGTGTACTCACGAATAAACTGTGAATAGAACACATGACATGATTACACTTATTTGAAGGGATAATTTCCAAAAATAGTGAAATGAAATATATTAAAAACTTGGAAGGTCAAAACAGATCACCTGCAGTAAGTATGGGAAAGCAAAATCAATCATATTGTTGATCCAGGCAAGTTCAAGAGCAACATCAGGACGGATCAAATCATAACAGATGAAGAGACAAGCAGCAAAGCATTCTTTCTTTCCCTGTAATACAAAACCAAGCCATGCATAAGCTACAACTTCTGAAGAATAAATGCAAATGACCTCATATGTTTTATTCCCTACTAGTATGAAGATACAGACTATTCAGTAGCTGCACGAGTAAAATCACTAGACTTGATATACCCAGAAGAAACCATAAACCAAATTTTGCTGTAAAAATACACCACTAAAGCAGCTTTTGTGGTCACTAGTCATACTTGATACATCATAGAACAATGAGAAAAAGGGCATTTATGAAATTTTATTCAAGTATAGCTGTATTTAGTAATGTTGACTACCTTGCAACACTCATTCTGAGTATGAGGAACTGCAATTTGTTAAGTTGAAATTGTATTTCCTATAAAGTAAAAAACTAGCATCACAAGGTTGGGTATGGCACTTCCAATAACCAAGATGTGCACATATCACCAACATTGGACAATATATTAGCTACTCAAGATGTGGAAATAGTTAATTCAAACTGCTAAATCAAGTGTTATGAAACCAATCTAACTAATGAAGAAATAGAATATAGAAAAACTTCAAAAGAAAAACCATCTTTTTAATGGTAACTTCACGGATCAAATAATCATGACTAGTTTTTGATATACTAATAAAAATTTATTTTAGAAATGAAGCATTCTTTCAGAGCCTTTTTGCTTGAAATGATCTATTTTACCTGTTCAATGAAATAAACTAGCAATTCTTCTGAAACTTCATGATCACCAGACTGAGAACAAGTCTCCATTGCATCTTTGTAAAGTTTGTCTTTCTTGGACAATGCGATGGATTGCTTCCACCTTCCAGCTTTCTTATAGATATAAGCAGCAATTCTTCGCATCTCAAGAAGCTCATGTTTTTCAATCTAGATTTGGAAAAGACAATTTTAAGGAGAACAACCACGGTTATAGAATGTTGACAACAACAATTTACCCTTTGTGCAAGGCCAATCTGATCAAAATTGTCATGCAAGTCAACTGATTCGCGTAATCTGTCATAGTCTTCCTCCTCAACATAAATTCCATTTAAGGCCTCATTAACAGCAGACACATTGTTACTTTGAACAGCTATCATATATGGCTTGACAAGATGTAAGTGACCAGCCTGAAGTAATAAAGTATTAGAGAAACAACTCCTGCCTAACCTTATTTAATCTAAAATGTTTTTCTAAAAAAACAGCCTGATTTAAAGTTGTTTGCAAAAACCAAACAGTCTGATTTAAAAGAAAAGAAGTGCACCCACAAAAAATTAGGAAAAATTTGCACCTTTCGCATGATATCTACAACCCGAGTGTGGTCCACACGGAGTGCCAGCACATGCAAAACATCATTAATAAGGTCAGGATGTTCTTGCAAGTAGAAATGTACAGCCTTGTAATAGAGCTCAACATTTGCAACTTTAACAATAACATCTTTGAACTGCATGTGATCCCATGCATCTGGAGAATGATTCATAATAGTTGTGGCTGCATTGTCGAATTCGTCATATTGTATATACAAATAGGTTAGCTCTTTCCAGTGCTGTTGCTCATCACAAGCACGGATAAGCTTGGGAATATTCAAACGGGTTGAGAAAAGTTTAATGTGCTCCATAAGTTTCTCTGGTCTATATCTAGCATACAAGACTCCCAATTCTGTAAATATGCCCATGTGTGCACGTTCCAGACCAAGTCCACTCTCCATAAGGGAAATTAATTCATTGAAACAACCTCTGTTCTGATAATATTCACTGACCTCTTCCAGGTCATCAACCTAAAAAGTACACCAGCAAATAAAGTGAGCTACCACTTAGAATACAGTAACATCTCAATAGCCTAGGAAATGTAGTAGAGGGGAGTGGTGATAAGGAAAGACTACCTGGATAATTATATTTAGACCGCATATTTGTGCCAAGCGGAACTCCTCAGCGTCAACACAAGCAAAACAAACTTCCTTCCAGGTCTTTGAGCTATTCGCTTTGCGAGCAGCATCAACAGCACCCTGGAACTGTTTCAGCTTAACAAGTGTGCAAGCCAATTTGGCCCAGTTGGAAATAAAAGCAAAAATTATCTTAGCAGCTTCATAAAGAGCATCATCGAACAATCTGTCTCCGACGGTTTGAAGGTTAGCAACATTTGGCATTAGAATGAACTCCTCAATGTCACCTAGCCTATCAATCTTAGCATAAGCGAATATAAGCTCACCATCCACTTTTGGTTCTCTAAGCTTCTGCCTAACCATCAGCAAGTACTTCACAAGATCATGATAAACATTGGCACCTTCAGCAGCCCGAATGACATCATGGAATTGGGTTTCATCGTCAGCACGAATGAAAGACTCAATAGCATCACTTACTAAGCCTTCCCGTAATTGAGCTTTGGCAACCTGGCTCCATACAGCATCTTCCTCGACACGGAAAGCAAACTCTACAGCTCTCTCTATGCTTTGGATGTTGTCCAAAAGGACATTGACAGCCTGAACATTTAGGTTGAATTTCTTGAAGATGGCAAAAGCTTCCTCATATAGTTGTGCTTCAACCGCTACCTCACCAACTGCAGGGCCATCAAAGTTATCTAGTCTATTAATGTAATCCATGACCCTTGGTGGATCAGCTTTGATTGCTGTTAAAATCAGCAGGTTCTGCAAATTGAAGTTTCCACTAAAGGCAGAATTCTGTAGCACAATTTTCTCAAGTAGTTCAATAAGTTCATGTGG
>JBBMKF010384540.1:0-14309 GCA_037834155.1 Curcuma caesia
TTGTAAAGCTTAAACGTAAGTAAGATAGATAATGATTTTGTTAAAGAATGTATTTGAGAGGAGAGAATAAACTTCACCTTTCACGTTCCAGAAATGAAAGTTATCAAACGTAATTCTCTTTGATATTTTAGGTTGGAGTGACCTTTCTCTTGGGATTTAAATGTGCCATGAGATCAAAATCCTCTCTTCTAAAAAACACATCATGGAAAATTATAGCTATTTAGACCTATATCATAAAAATTGACCTATTTGATATTTCGATCTGGTTTGAGATCAAGGATGAAACTCGTGTTGGGTTGGAGGTGTTTAAAGGTGAGTTTCACTGATTTAGAAATGCACAAGTTTGAGGAATCTCTGTAATATTCAAAGAGGATTAAAATAAAGACCAAGGTGAACTTTGACATTACTATTCTAACGCTCAAGTTAGCTCTGATGTTTGTAGAATCAAGAAGGAAAAAATCATAAGAGAAGTAAAGAAGTGATTGAATTTGTGTGTGCATACCTAACGCCCATGAAAGTGAGTCTCTTTTTATTCTACCTCCTTGTGGATTGAGGAGGTGTCACATCATCATACGTTCTCCTCGCCTTGTTACCCTTGTTATCTAATGTCTCTCATTTTTTGTTAATCGTGTCACTCCATATTCACCATGTTCTCAGTCAGTCCCATCCTCCCCATTCGAGCATCGAATGGTAAGGGTTTTAGAGTTGAGCGTTGGGCATCACGTAGCAGTGGCCCCTGAATCATATTAGTTTACTTAGGATTATTATGGGTCAATTGCTAATACTTTAATAGGCCACTGTGTTGATTAAAACTGCCGATGACATCCCTTAGGAAAAGTTCGAGGGATGAATAGGTCTTGCAACCAATTTTATTAGTGTTAAAACCTTGTGTTAATGAATCTTATTTGTATTTGTTCAAGGAGAAATAGCAAGGACTATTTTGTTATGTTGATGGTAAATTTGTATATTTGGTTATTGAAACATGTGTTCGTACTATCATAGTAATCATAAGTACCAACTCCTCATCCAAAATCACTGTCAAACAACATCAAACATACAAATATAATGTGGCCCTTTGTCTGTCGGAAACAACATCAAACCTTCCAATGTTGCACGCATCTCCAGCCTTCCTCACCCAACCTCCGTGTACGTCCATCAGAGCTCCGTCAAACGAGTGGTGGTCCGGCCATCCAATAAGCAGCTCAAATTAGTCATGGCTACACCACCCAGGCCTAGCAGTGGTCGGCAGTTCCTTAACACCAGCTGCTTATCCTCCCGCCATGGAGTGTCAGGTTACAGGCTGCGACGGCTCCCTTGGCCTCCCCCCGGGGAGGAGATGAGCTCACAGCAATATGCAGGCTGGAGGAGAACAATTGCCACTGGTGTGCAGCTCCACCAAAAGAAGCAGGTAGTGGGAGAACAGAATGTTGATGGCGATCGCCGGCTGGGCATTTTGTGCTCGTGTCGTCCTGATCCATCTGACCAGCTCCAAACTCCGGCGGGCTTGCGTGTGTCGAAGGTTGTGAACTGGTCAGTGTGATCAGATCATGGGAAGCAAGGGCAGCGAACGCCTCCCAAGCTCCAAACTGGTCATGGCAGTATGCCGGCTGGTGCACATCTCCGATGCCGACTGAAGATGGGAGCAGTTGTAGCCTCACACCACAGCAGCCCTTGGTTCAGCAGGTTTGTGGGTTTCGGCTTCACCAGCGGCGTTGAGGGCCAGCAGCAACCGGTGAGAAAACAGCGAGCTGGGTAAACGGTCACGCCTCCATTCCTTCCTCCTTGATGGCCGGAGCTCACCAGCAAGGGGGAAGGGCTAGAACCGAGGCCGAAAGAGGGCTCCCCATGGTGGTCAACAAGCTTTCGGGCATGCCAGCAGCCAGCATATACTGCCCATCTCCTCAGCTAGCAGGAGATGGGAGTTGCTACGAGCTCACGCCGCAGCTTCTCTTTGGCTGGGGTTCAGCCACCCCAAGACTTCAAACCTTGGGCTCCCCTTGCCCCTTTCCGGCGAACTCCGCCACCGTACTCACAGCATGTCGAGGTAGAGTTGCTCGCCTTGACTGAGCAGCCCGGAACTCCGGCGATGAAAGCTGGACAGCTTCATTCACATGATTGAACGTAATTAACAGTTTCTGTGAATTTTTAACAGGTCCATCATTGCTAGTGGAAACTTCTTAGAATTGCCTACCACACTTTTCTTCTTTCTGCATTTTCAGCCACTCAGAGCATTTACTAGTGTAGTTTCACCATCAGCCTGGTTAATTGTATCACTGTGATTATAGATCGGTAGAAAACTGTGATCTTGTGGTATATTCAATTAGTAAACTATGTTTACTCCACCCTCTTACTCAATAATGCTTGATAATATGATCTCAACAATGCAACCACCATGATATTCCTTTGCTGCAATATCTGTAACTGAATCAGATGCCAAACTATGTTTCTCGTCATGAGTATGTCAATGATGTTTGATGCTTCATTTAATTTCTAGAACATGCTTGCAATCTGAGCCTTGACCTGTTTAGGACTTCCATTGAAAATTATTGCAGTTATCTACTTTTATAAGTAAAACAAAAGACAAGAAAATTTTTAGCATGCCACATCAGTTGAAAATTCTTAGTATAATAAAGAATAGTACGATGGAAGTAATCTTAAATTTTTCTATCAAAATGCAAAATTATAATCCCATGAACCTAATACCTAAAAAAAGTTGCAGAAAGAGCCTTGGTGGTTATGTTCTTATAGAGCAAAAGCAGTCTAGCAGTAGCAGGTGCACCTTTGTGATGACAGTGGAGAACTGCGCAAATTAAAACAACAAAAGTTCGTCAGCTTTATGCTTATGGTTGTCACTTTACTTGAAAAAAATAAAATTTTGATCAAATCGAAGATGAAAGATGTTCAAAATAAACACACAGTTTGGACTTGTCATAGTACATAAAGAGTTACTCATCACTCTTTATGTTTTTTTTTTCTCATCGCCCTCTTTTTGCCCCTATTTTTCTATTTCTTTTCTTCCCCAAAATTGTTGCGTGGATCTCATTCTTTAAATCGGCAGGGATATGGATTTTGATGGTTGACGTGTTGTTATCTATCTATAAATGAGGGAATCCATCAACTGAGTAGATATAAAACATGAAGAACAAAGCAAAAGAAGAAAAAAACATCTTACCTGCGATATCATTCATTGTTGGTTCCCCCAAAATTCTTGTATTCCGCTTTGAGCTCGTGGGTTCCTTGATTGGGCCCTCTCTTGTTGTACACGCAAATCTCGTTTAATATCTCTTTCAGGAATTGCTGTTCAAAATAAAATCCTCAACTGAGAAAAACTGAGCAGTAAAAATCAGCATTATTGAAGTAGAAGTAGTACCTCAGGTTGGTCAGTTTCTTGGACCAGTTGCTTCAGCGCCCAATTTGGTTGCCTTTCAAACAGTTTGAAGAGAATGTTCAACATTTCTCCTTTGTCCCTGCGTGTCCTCTTTGCATCCGATCCTTTAGATGGGGCTACTTTTTTCTTGTCCTGTCAAAAAATCAAATGACAATTGAATATGAATAATTATTACTAAGTCATTCTGCAACGAATCAAATGGCAATTGAACATGAATTGTTTAAAAACAACTACCTTTGAACCAGATGAAACTAGGCCAACCATGCCAGGCATCGGCCTCATAAGCCCTCCATGATCATTATCGATAACCTAAAATTATGGAAGGAAAAAAAACATAATAAGGATTTAACTTTTCCACATAGAACAAAGAAGTAATAAAATAAGTTGACAAAACAAGAAATAAAATGCATCAACCTGGACTTTTCTGGTTTTAATCATAGACTTGTTCGTTCTTTCGCGACATAATTTTCTATAATCCCCGAGATTTTGAGGCTCCATGTCAAATTTATACTTTACCTTCCCCTCCACTGAGAGCTTTCCTACATTATCAATTACTTTTGTGATCAGACTTCACCAAAAAAAATTGCTAAAGTTTGGCTCATAGCTAATTCTAAAAGGGTTTAGAGCACTCGAAGTCAGTGTTTATATGCCCAATTTTAGTCCGACAAGAATAAATATTATGAGTTTATTTTTAAAAATAAATGAAAAAACATGATTACCTTGATTAGACTCAGAAAAAACAGACATCGGAACAAAATCTTCGGACGCATTCAGTTTATAACTCCTCGGCACATTACCAGAATCCTTCTGAAGCATCTCCAAGGTAAACTGTAAATTGAAAATATAATGCTACCATATTCTTTTGATAATTTCCAAAAGATATACGGCCAGAACTTAATTCCAAGAACCCTAATCCGAGGCAGCAAGTTAAACAATTGCACGAAAGAGAAAAAGAAGCAGGAAGAAGAGATATATAAAAGAGAAAATGCGTTTACCTGTTCGGATGAGGGATCGTCGAGGTTGAGGAGATCGATCATGTGTACGATCTTGGCGACGACGGGGTTGGGGGAGGTGGAGGAGCCGGAGGCGGCCGACTGCAAGGCCCTCGACGCCGCTGGCGGGCACTTCAACAGCCACACCGGTCGCTCTGCTCGCGCCGTATCCAGCGGGATCCCACCATCATCCTCCATCGCCAGAGAACCCGCTGAATCAAAGAATGAGATCGTTTGCCTCTGTTTATACCTTAAAGTGCCGAGACTTGTTCAAATCTTATCGCAGGGAAGAAGGGGAAGGCGTCCGATTCGGTATCTTAACATTTATAGCATAAAAAACTTACTATGTTTATTTAATTATAATTAAACACGAAAAATGTAATAAATATTTAAATCAGTTAATTAGGAAAACTAATAATAAGTATTAACCGCAATTAATATTGCCTTGTGGTGGTCGACCAGTGGTCGATCACCACCACTCACACTATGCAGTCTCTACAAACGCGTTAACATTAAAAAAAATAAAAATAAAAAACACGGGGCCACATATTTTAACGTGTTCAGAATTCTAAACGCGTTCAATACCTCACTCCTCTCTCACTCTTCCACGTCCTTCCTTCGCTCCTCTACATCTACTATTAACGCCCGATTAACAGCGCGTTGCGGATGCTCTAAAAAAATACTGCATGATTTAACTCAAAATAAAGATTATATATATATATATTATTTGTTTAATATTATAATCTAACTTTTAAATTCTAGAGATAAAATTTAAATGACTTGGTCGTTGGCACGGTTTGGTTTGGTTTATCTCCGAAGGGAAGTGTGGTCCGGTCTGTGTTGACGCATCGTAGCCGTTTACAGTCTGATCTGACGGTTCGTGTTTAAACATCAAAAGCATTATTGAATGGAGTGGTGAAATGAATCAGTGATGAACAGGAACGAAGAGTGTGAATCTTATACATGTAGTTGACTTATCCCCATGGCCATAGTCAACGCTCTCCATTCACCAACCATGATGGAGAAGAAGTCATGATTTTGATGTCGAATAAAACCATCAAAGGAGCTTGCTTTCTGATTTGTATAAAGAATTGTATATAAAACAGTAAAACACGTCGACAAAGATTTGTGTATGTTTATGATTGATGAAGTCGCAAAGAATGTTTATCTACAACATGACGAAAGCTTTCGATCGATAATAGAAATATCAAATATCCTTCTATAGGGGTGGTAAACTACTAGGAATCACGTTCAAGGAGTAGGAGAAACAGAAGCTTTACAGATAGGGCACCAATTCTTTAACCGAAGCCACTGATTGATGCATTGGACATGGTAGAAATGCTCGCAAACCAGCGTGCCCATCTCATCTCCAGTCCTCCATTCTTCCTGAAGAAGTCGAATGATTCAAAACTTAAAAAGAGTAGCAAAACAGGGACCTCATTGTTAATGCAATACCAGTAAAACATTTAATGGTAAGTTATACCTGGCATATGCTGCATTTGAGATCACCTTTGGCAGAGTGAGAGAAGCCAGCGATCGCAGAGGTAGGAACATATTTGCTTTTCTTCAAGCATTTTGATAAAGCTTCCTCCGAGAGGGCTGTGCTCACCGAACCCATTTCCTCTCCTAGTGCTAACAATTCCTGTTCAAGGAATAAAGGTTCCTAAGACAAGCCCTACTGTGTATCATTGCATTTGTAAAGAAGACTGGAATAGATAGATCCTTTTTTTTAATGCAGTTGAGTGATCATTCAAAATTATTAGTAGTTTATGACATTCATTACATTGAACTTCTAAGAGACGAAACAAACCTCGTATGTCATGTCATCGATATCCATCCTCATGTCACTGTATTGGTCATTGATCAGGCCATCTAAAAATAAACGATTCTCAAGAAATGACAGTTGCTGCAAGGGAAACAAGTTGTGCCTTAGTTGTGTTTTAATTTGCAAAGGCGTGGAATGCAGACAACCAACCTCATATGTCAGTCCTTCATATTCAATCCTCTCAAGTTCCAGTAGCACCTGCATGGTACCAAAATGAAACCTAAGAAAGCTTGATGAATTTCGATAAAACAAAAGTGTAATTAGAAGTAATTCTTTGCTTGAACATGTAGGCTTAAGATTAGAATGACTTAGCTATTACAGTAAAATAAGTTATCAGTACCTCAGCAACACTTCTGATACTTAAGAGTGGATAACTATCATTATCTTCTGCAAGAGCATTGAATAGAGAGACGCTATCTCTTGTTGATCTTAATGCACGTTGAGGAACAGTTCTTAATTCACCTACTGGATCTGGTAGCAAGTTTGGCTCGTCTACTTGTTCTAAGGGCCTTGTTCTAGGATTACCGGTAGGTGACTGCCTTGTTCGAACTGAAACAACACCCATACTGGTGGATTGACTTCTTGATCTTCTTGGATTTTGATTAGATGTTAAATTGTCTGGAAGACACATACTTAGATCTGAAGTAACTGTACTTGAAGAAACATAACTTGCTAGATTAGAGGATGAGATTATGCTTTTACCTCTGGAAGATGTGCTTCCATTTCTAAAGGATCTCCTCAAATCCTTTCCTCCTCGTGCAGTTGCAGAATCGGCAGAGTTAAAATTTGACAGGAAAAGATCAGATGCATCTGCTTGTCTAAGACCATTCAAGCGATAGTCCTTAGACCTGGATGACATGTCTCGTTCAATCTGCATAGGAGCCATGGGGTTGTTTCCAGATGAATTTGAATCTTCTCTAAGCTGATACTCAGACTGCCTAGCTACTACTTTAGATGCCCTAGAACTCAATTTCACACTGCAGGATCGCACTCCTCGAGATGCAGTTTTTCCAAAGTGACGAACCTTTGTGGGTTCAACTAATGGGCTTAGAGAGCTTGAATTTTCTTTCTTCCCCAATCTTCTTCTCGAATCTGCATACTTTGCTTCCAAAGATCTGCTATTACACTTGAGTCTACTGCTATCAGCCTGTCTACTACTACTTTCTGCAACATCTTCTTCATCATATCTTTTCTCCAATGTTGGCTCTCTAAAACCAATAGAAGATGGTGACTTAGATGAACCTGAGCGACAGGAAGTTTTGTCTTCTCCTACCTGACTGCCTTTAATGGAATAGCGACTAGCACAACATCCTATCCGGTTACAGTATCTGATGCTTCTGTCATGGAACTTCTGTTCCCTAAAGGTAATGCTGCATCCACCTTTGCTAATTATGATCCCACTGGCAGTCCTTCTTCCCATAGAGTCCTCCATAGCGTAGCATAAACACCTACTTGAGAAAAGCTGAAAAGAAAATTTGAATTTAAATCTTCAGCAATTCTTCGTCTGAAAACAATGAAGGCAACGACCAAGAAGTCTAAGGGGTTAACCTAGCAAACAAACACATGATTTGTGTTTCAAATAAGTACATTAAATAGCATAGCTGCATGGTAGCGCTAGAAACTAAATGAAAATAAGGAACTTATTTCTCCTCTTTAACTCTTTTCGATTGCATTTCATTATCTATCATTTCCTGTACATCATCATCGAAGCACAAAGTCTTAGAATTAACAACTGAGCAATATATAACAATATCATTGATGGAGGTCTGCATGCACATATAAAATTAAGTTGTGATTGGACAAATTCATATCATGGAGGCAGTTGCTAAAAATTCTCAGCATCACATTAGAAATTAAGAATCCAAAAGTTGTAGAAAATAAACAAAGCAATTGCATTTAAGATGAATCTATGTAAACGAGTATCTGCGAATCAAATTAACCAGCTCTCGACATATCACCAATTTCCTGATCGTCGAATCCAGAAATACTAGGAACAAAATAGAGTTCTAATTTGTTCTTGTGTCACCCAAAAAGAAACTCAAAAAAGGACATGAACTCGTGAAACTACTGGAAATCATCTTGCAAAGTTTGATATCAAAGATAATAAACCAAGATATAACTAAAATCACTTCCTAATGAACACAAACTACTCAGTTGTAATATTACCCAGTTTACTTCTATGGAAATCAAAGCATGGTCAAGTTTGTTCATACAAAGCCATAACATTAAGTATGAACGAAAGGCATGACTCGCAAGTAGAACTACACAAAATTGTAGATTTCATTGTTAACATCAAACTAAGGAATAATAATGAGAGAACATCATAAATCTGGCCCGTGAAGGCCTGAGTTCCAAAAAGGTCTCTGCATTAAAAACATGGAGAAGAAAATACTTGTTTTTGCTATTTTACTCGGGTGCGATAAAACATCTTCGTCTTCTACCAAATCCAGTTTTACACAACCACCGAGCACAAAACAGACGTGTGAGAATCACCATAGGCACCAACAAAATCAACAAGAAATCTCTCGAGCCAAAAGCAATTTTTTGTCGTTCAAAGCAATTATCCGACGGCCAATTACTTTCGCCGAAAGCAAAACTCTTGGAGCAAACAAAAGGGAAAAAAAAAAACAAAGAAGAAAAGAATCAAAGCTCTTGAAATCCTCCAAGGCTACGAGCCAATCCATCGGAACATAAACCAGAAACAACAAAACCACATCTTTAAGCCGAGACGGCGCTCCATACGCAACCAAGATCAAAACTTTCTCTTTTCAAACGGATCAAGATCGAAACTTTGAAGCCAGAACTCGATCCTTTTTTTGTCGCGAGGCCTAAAAAGAGGCGGAGAGAGGGCGGGGAAAAAGGAGAGGCAGACGTACCTCGATTTGCTTCTCCGAACATTGAAGGAGAATCCAGCGAAATCGTTCCGCGGAAGGAAAAAAAAACTGAAGGAGACGGCGCGGAATCGAGGGTTTAATACACCTAAAGCGGACGCCATTGAATTGGCACGGACGCGACAAGCACCCTCGCGCCAAAGAAACGAACGCCTTCCCTGTTCCGGTCCCGAGAAACGATTCCCGCCGTTGGATCAGGGTGGCAACGCGCGAAAGAGCACATCGGACGGCGACTGGGGGCCTTTTGGTCGTTGGATAACGCTCATTAAACGAAGCGGTCAACATCGCCCTGGTTCACTTGGAAATTTCTATATCTTTCCTAATAATAAAATAATATATATGTATATTGAAATTTTGGAAAAGGAAAAGGAAAAAAATCTTTGTGAATCAAAATTAAAAGTAGAATAAAATTTTCAAATAAAGGATAAAATGGACTCTGTAGATGTGGTCTCCACTCTCCACCTCTTAAAGCACTTTGTGCTCCATGAAACACATAAATAAATTGAACTCTTTTTAAAAAAGATTTGAGAATCCATACACAAATATTAACCTTTTCTTTAAAATAATAAACATGTACATGACCCAATAATGTCCAGTTGACGCAACATAATCTCATCAACTTGTGGGCGGCCACAAAGCATTTATCTATGGTTCCTTGTAAGGAGAAGCCCCATCTTACATGGATCACTTCTGTTCGTGATGTACGCAAAATAATAATAAGCTAATGGCTTGTGGATAAAGAATGCATCGACATCATCATGCCATTGCTACTTGCTTGTCCGGCTTGCCAAGTGGATGATGCTGGCGAGTTGGACTGGAGGGGGATAGATAGCTTATCTATCAACTGTATCATGTCGTTGAGGCAATGGAGTGGCCCAGAAACCTTTGTAGAGCTTGGTGGGAAGGGAGTTATGAGTTGTTGTCGCACAAACAGACACCTGTGACAGTGTCAGTGATGATCAAGAAATAGATAAGTCTGATTGAGAAAGAATCCATACCTATGTTTCCACAAGATTTCTTCCAGGCGAGGAATGATTGAGAGGAGCAATGGGCAACAACACAAAAGACAAAAAAAAAAACACACACACACAAATAATATAAATTCACTAGTAGGTGCAAATTCCTACAACAACTACGTAATTATGCTTTTACACTCAGCTTTACAAAATTCCTTCCTCCTTGATTTGATTGTACAATACTAAAAAACAATCTTCCATTTGGAAAACATGTTTTTGCCTTTGGAAACAATTCGGCGAAGCAATAAAGACAGAAAGCTCACAATCAAGCTGTGATCTTTAAAAGAATAAGCTACAGATAGAATTTGGGGGAAACCTAGTCGATAAACACAAAGAAGTGGGATCCCCTCTGCGCCAGAGGATCATCAACTTGATGACAATTGAAGGGATTGGTCTGAATCTGAAGTGAGACTGTAAATAAAAGTAGTCTTTGTCCCACGAGATTACTGCTTGTAGGCCTCAGAAGAGCTGAAGAGCTATTTTGAGTCTGTTTTGCTTCCACTTGGCCAAGTTGTAGAAACTTTCTTTTGTCATGCCAAACTTTTCTTGAAACTCCGCGGACGATAAGTATGTCTGCAACCAGGACCATATATTTTACATCCAAACAGATTTCCAAACTAAATAGCTTGATGAAAGAGAATTCACCTCTCTCTTGGTCACATCGATATCTTTAGCTGGGTCAGCAGAAGTAGTCTTCAGGCGTTCGTAGGGGAAAATGAGCATCCCTTCTTCATTTTCAGCTTCGCCTTCCTTTGCATCTTTTGTGGGAGTATCAATTTTGCTGCTCAACAGGGTGATGCTTCCCTTGGCATTCACCTCCAGTTTTGGTTTGTTGTTCTCAGGGCTCACTTTAGCATGTGAAAGTCAAAAGTATAATTGGGAAAAGCACAATGCATACTTGGACCATGAAATCCTCAAAAGAAATACTTCATGCATACCTTTCAATGATTTGGGGATCATCGACTTTGGTATCATCGTTTCCTTTGGGCGTTCAAAAGAAGCAGATAGGCTAGAAATTGCAGCTGATTTTGGTGCCACTTTTGCAGAATCGAGTAACACTGGTTTTGGAGAAGGTTTTCTTTGGGCTGGAGGAGTTGAAAGATTCCTAGAATTTGGATTCTCAAAGTTGGCAGCAAGTGCATTGAAAGCAGGAGATCTTCCTCTAACACGTACACGTTCTGGGCTGAAGGACATGCTTCTTGAGGAGCGCTGAGATTTGTCAGGAACAGTGGACCTCCCTATATGGGATGTTGAAGTGCGTCGCTTGGGTTTCTGATAGCAAGTAAACATAACAAAAGTGTTAGTTTGTCATTCAATCACATGATATCAATCTTTCTCACTTCAAGGTAATACAAAAGGGATTTCAACATTATGGAAAACCAAAAGACCATCAATTGAAAGTGTTTTCAAGATTATGTGATGAAGTTAAAATGGTCTACTGATTCAAGTGGAATGGGTTCTTGATGTAGGAGTTGACATAATCATTGATAGAGTCATAGAGGTGTAATTATCTTGATCCACAAGGCTTTTTGTCTTGTTTTTATGTGATACTACATGTTTTTTACATCTCTGTTTGTCGCTATGACATTTCTGTACTTAAAAAAACAGCTACTGTATAATTAACAAAATAAACTTATAAATCATTCTATTCATAAGAAAAATGTATTTTTGGTAGGATTTTGGACCGCCAGAGAAACCATTAGCTAGGGTAAGAAATTTACCTCTGATGTAGCCCCATTCTTTACAACTGCCAGCTTCCTTTGAAATGAATTACCATGAATCTGCAACGAAGCAAAAGTGAAGATATTCCATTAGTACTACCTCTGCACCGAGCCACACTTAACTCCAGATGTGAATGGGAGAGCTTACGGCTGATTTCGCACAGTCCCAGTTGAAGAAGCGAGTGAAAAATGGTGGCTCACATCCTTCCACAATTATATACAGTGGTAGTTCTCGTGAGAGATTTTCCATAAGAAAATCTTTTTCTATAAATGTCTGTTAAAAAAAGATCCTGATGAGAATCTCAGGGTATCTGCAAGGAGAAAATAGAAATGAAAGATGTCATACCTCTGCAATGCTTAAAGCTTGCTGCCGGATTTTAGGGTCCAGGTGCTGACCAACCCAAACATATATATCCGAATGACAATCCAGAATGAACATATCTTCAGTCATCAAATCATCTTGGGTGAAGTTGAAAATCTCAGTAACCTGCAACCACAATGCAATCATATTATAGCAGTTTCACTCTATGTTACTCGAGATCCATTTTCAAGAAGGATACTACTTCAGAATACCTACCTTCAGGTTACCTTTGTTTCCCCCATATAAATAGAGCAAAAGTCGGTTTCAGGTACAGAAAAACTGAACTTTAGAACATCTGCTGAACAACAGAGAACACAACCATGTGGGAAAAATAGAAAGTACCTCTAACTTCCTACCTTTTAGGAATGAACATGAGAACAGGTGAGGATCATTTTCTGGTTCTTTTCCAATCTTCTGACTAGGATATTCAGATTTTCCTCCAAGTATACTCCAAAATTGATCAATTTCCGTTCCCTCTTTTTGTGTTTTGGGCTGCACGTTTGGCTGTAAAATTGGAGGTGTATGTCAATGAATATAAAGAAAATATACCAAAAATGTTCTTGGTCAAGCACTGAAACCAGATACCATAAAAATTGAGAATCTAATAAGCATGGGGGCAAAAAATAAACTTAAGCATATAAGGAATGAGTCAATAATATAAAATGCTTCTAAATTCCTTCATCTCAAGTGTTCATATGCAAAATTTAAAGATTTGAGAGTGAATGGTAAGGTTTCCATCTCAAAGGTATAGTGAACAAAAGTCAACTGGACTGTAAGGCTATGTTTGGCATTTAAAAAGATATCATCACACCTTAATTAGATCAAGCAGTCTCTCAACTAACTCCTGATCCACAGACGTAGTCAGGCTGCCGGACCATGTGAAAACAGTATTTCCACTGTGAAGTATGTAACAATATGACGAATTCAAAGATGAAGCCACCTGATAAAGAAAAAAAAACAAGATAATAAAGCATGCTAATATTGAAGTTTATAAAAAAACAAGATTGCTTATGCTAGACTCACTGGTTCAACTTGAATTGCTTGCATATTTTCCGGCCCAGATCCTTGTATCCGGAAAAGTGCGACACCTTCCTCTGAATATGTATCATCAACAAAGCTATTTTCCTCAACAAAGTTCTTGTATCCTGAACTAACCCCGCCCTGTCAAGGATGAAACATGAAAAGGTCAAGCCAAGTTTCTTAACCACGAAGTAGAACTACTACATGGAAAGGAACTCTTAAGTGTTGTTTTCCCAAAAGCTTAAGGTATTAGAAAACATCCAATCTATACAGTTCTATCCTCTAGGTTATGCGGAAAAGAAGACTGCACTGGACTATCCCAATCCGCATTTATATTGATAACACTAGAGCAATTTACTCCAAATGAATGGTGTTCTTTGAAGAATCAAACCTTGAAAACTAGTAAGCGCTGGAAAATAGAGAAGAATTGTATAGGCTCCTTTCCTTCATAAAATCGAACCTGAGGGACAAGAGTGGAACATCGTCAGTATTAATAAATGCATATGGTATACCATGTTTGATGCATAGATATACCAGAACAGCCTGTGACTTCAAATTTTCAACCATTTTGTTAGCAAGTGAGATTGCTGAAGTTCTCTCCTCCTGTAAACAGACACAACAGTGTTCATTATGCTGCCAAGTATACTAATAAATTCCAGTTATTTAAAATCACTGTCAAATATAACCTTAGTTACAAGTTGTCTGTGAACTGAAAAGTTGCAGAGTTGTCTATGAATTGATAAGTTGCTAAAAAAAAGTAAGGACAAAATTATTACATGGACCTTTCTAAGTAGTTTCTAAAAGCCATTCAATTTTACCAGTTTTGACTCCAAACTGAATCAAATATCAGTGTTGGCCTCTCTGCAAACACCCAACAATGTATATGCAAAACTTTGATTAATTCAAGCCTTCTACATAGTTATTCAGTTGAAAAGGATTCAAAAAAAGGGGGGATGTAGGTGATATTTTGGGGGTAAAACAAAAACAAAAGGCAATGAGAGTGCCCTTTTGATGGTTGTGAAAGAAAGGGCATCCTTATGAGTTTTTGCCCAATAGATAATGAAACAAACCCAATGAGAGTGCCCCGTTGATGGT